>JAVJIF010025207.1:0-62879 GCA_038442645.1 Agave tequilana | reverse complement strand
GGATTTCGGAGTTTCCAGCTTTTCCGAAGATTTAGGCGAGTGTCCTCGCTCTCGCCTCCATTTGGGTTTCCCGCTTTGTCGGGTCGACATGTATTTTACTCCATGTTTTCATGTATTATGTATTGGGCTGAGTCCCTGTAATTGTGTATGGCCGAGTGCCAATGACTGGACATGTATTGCTCTGTGACGAATGCTTGTATTAGGGTAGTTTAATTCTTGTACATATACCATGCCTGTGACGTACTTTGTTGCTTTATACCATGCGTGGCCAACCCTTCGTGGTCGATTGGACTCTGGGTTTCTGCCCACTCCTGGGATGGCTAGTAGCCACCGAGAGTGCGCTTAAACCCCGAGCTTACTCGGACCCCTTAACCTCCGGTCACTCACTATCTCGAAAGAGAAGTGATTGGGACCGACAGGTCTCTCCGTTCTTCAGCCTCCGGTCACTCACTATCTCGAAAGGGAAGTGATTGGGATCGTCAGGTCTCTCAGCCTTCAGCCTTCGGTCACTCACTATCTCGAAAGGGAAGTGATTGGGACCGTCAGGTCTCTAAGCTCCGCCTGGTTATCATGATCAGCGTTCAGCGCTTTACCACTAGATTCGTCTAGGCGGGATGCTGCCGGATTTTCTACTCGCACTTTAAGCCGAGTTATCCCGGTAACCTTGCCAGACACTCCAGTGTAAATACTGTTTGCTGTCTGTACACTCCAGCTTGCTCAGCTCCGCTTGATTGTGCTCAGCTACTATTCTATCACATGCCCTGTATTTACCTGACATGTTAACACTTGACATGCTTTATACATGTTACTATTTAACACTTGTTTGTATCACCTGTCAACTGATGTGTTATCATCTAACACCTGGCATGCTACTACTTGGCAAGACTCCTTGTTATGACATGACTTGCCACCGGACTAATATCAATCTCTTGACATGACTTGTCACCTGCCAAATATCACCCTCCTGTCATGCTATCACTTGATACCCAGCATGATATACTTGACCTTGTGATTATCACGTTTACGGGAATCCTGCCTTGTTATCCTGTATTGTATACAGTGACCTGTTATCCTGAATGGAACTAAGTGCCACACGGAGCAAAGTGCCACACCACATACGTGGTGGGGGCCACCTCTTGAATCTGTGGGGGCCACCTCTAGAATCCATCCCCTCAGAGCAAAGTGCCACATGGAACAAAGTGCCACATCACATACGTGGTGGGGGCCACCTCTTGAATCTGTGGGGGCCACCTCTTGAATCTGTAGGGCCATCTCCTGTTATGACCAGTTATTCCCGTAATCTGATAATATGATAAGCCATAAAAAGGATAACTTGCACGGGGAATGGGAGGAAGTGATGAATGCCGGTATGATGCCTTGCTTATAGTAATGGAATAAAATATTGACGATTCGTGTTAGAGGGATTTCAGCCCTCAGAAGATACGTGTTAGGGGGATTTAAGGCCCCCAGGCTGGTCCCGGGCGTACGGGAACTACTATAAGAAGAGTTATCAGTCCTTCATCAGCTTCCATTAACAACCTCGGCTTTTATATATGGATGTATGTGTGTTGAGATGTACACCAGGACACATACCTAGATATATGGGTCAGACGAGTAATAATAATAAAGATGCCAACTATGTATCCTGTTGTGCCTGTTATGAACTCCCGTTATGCCTGTTATGTATTCCTGTTATGACCATTGTTGTGCTGTTCTGTAACTCAGGTTGTACGCGCTTGGATTACGGTAACATGAGGTAAAGGTATATAGATGAGGGTTTCCTTATTTAGATTATTCCTTCGAGGTACTAATCTCATGGAGCCGTGACCTAAACCTGTACAATCGAATTTGCCTGTATCGGACTTTACTTCGGATTTCTGGTTTTATGATTACTATATTATGCCTGCTTGCATCCTGCTTTACCACTCGTGTTCTATTCCACCAGTCTCCTGTTCTTATCTTATCATACCCTGAGTACTTCCTGTTTGATATTTATTTGCTCCTGCCTGCTTCTGCTCACGACACGGTTTTCAATGCATGATTATGATTCGGTTTTATCGATACACTTGTACTTATTGATTGGTAGTCAAAAGTGCATAATTATCATCATATATACCATCGCATTCGCACATTTATTCATATTATTCTGCACATTTATTAATAATTTGTAATTTATTTGTGCAGGCCTCGAATTATCGATTTAATAATAAATAAAGCCCAATGAAGCCCAAAAGCCCATATTTGAAGCCCAAGAGTCAAAATGCAAATATCAAGTGTCAAAGTGCAAATATACAGGGCTAGAGTTGCAATTATTGAAGTTTAGGGAAGGGTGGACTTCTATCCAACCCTAAACACCTGCAGGATCAGATTAAAAGGCCAAGATAAAGAAGAAATTCGTGGGAGGAAGATTTGAAGAAATCTGATTAAGGGTAACTTGATTACCAAGTTATCTCGAAAATCCAGATTTAAAAGGCCAGGATTACAATTCCAGAAGCAGGCGCCCCTATGGACGGACCAGGAGAGGCCACGCGCCAAAGCGCGTGGCCAGAAGCCACCAGATTGCCGCGGAACCGCGGCAAAAGCCGCGGATCCGCGGCAATAATGATGAGATTAAATCCAAAATTTGTGGGCAGTTTCGTCCCGGACTCTGTGGCATTCTGCATCTATAAATAGCACCTGCATTGCAACATACAGAGCGTCCAGAGGCGAGCCAAGGGCCAAAGTTAGGTTTTTTCTAGGGTTTCTTCCTTTGTAGTTAGATTTTCTTTCTTTTATTTTAAAGAGAGAGAGAGATGATTATATTGAGGGTGACACTGATGTATCTTCTCTTCTCTGCCATGGATTAAAGCAATAAAGGTATTATTTTGTTTTGTTTCTTATTTCTATGTTTTACTTTTATTCTTGTTTTCTATTTCTTTTTCTCTTTTCATCTCTGTGATTGGTGATGAGCATGCAAGCGATTACCGAACCATAAGTATACCGAAGATCGGGGTTCCAACGATATTCCATGGCGATGTTCTCCTCCTCGAGGCGTCATCAACTCATGCTTGCCCAAGGCTTGATGACCTAATGCGACAACGGACTGAGTTCGATCCCAAGGTTCATACGTTCAACGCCTCGGAAAACGGTAGAAAGTATTAGGTTTTCACTTATTTTCTCCAACTCAAGTAAGTTTTCTTTTCTTCTTTTTTATTTCTTTTTTGTAGATTAAATCCATCTCTCTCCATATTCTTTTCTTCGATCCATTGTAAATACCACAACTCATTGTAAATACCATCGTGACTAACAAAATAACTAAAAAAGATAAATTTTTAGAGTATAACTTGCTTAACGCTTCTATCGCAGTCCCTCCTTGAGGATCACGACCCGCATAGCCATGCTACGCGGATTAGAACTGATTCCTCGCACGATCTATTCTTAAATCTAATATTCATTATTTTCTGTGCAGGAAAAATCAGTCAACAAATTGGCGCCGTTGCCGGGGAGGGACGGTAAGTTATATCTAAAACAAAAAATTTTAATTATTAACTTATTCTTTATTCTTTTCTGTTGCAGGTTACAGGTGAAGAAACAATATTTTGGCAACTGCAGTGACATATAAGTGGACCTGGGACTCTGCTCAAGAAAGCAGAGCCCAGGATCCCTCCAGAGTGCCGCGTTCCCACGGCAAAAGCCGCGCAAACGCGGCACAAAGGAGTTGACTCCTAACCAATTTTCTGCAGGCTCTTCAGCTCTGCAAAATACAGCTTCTGCAGTACTTAACTTTCTGTATTATTCACCATATACCTGCTAATTTAATCAACAGTAAAAAATTGGTTGTAATCGTTAAAAGTTGATTAGACGTTTGCATATTAGGCACGTGTCTTTTCAATTATTTTTATTTACTGTTGAAGAGTGCTGGAGGCAAGGTACGTACGCATTGCATGTAGAATAGGATTCATCTCTTGGTTGATTTTCTGCTTTGAGTGATTCTTATCTATTTATCTTGTACACTTGCACTAATTCATCTTAAGGGCATAACCCATTAACAAGATAAGGTGGGGATTTCATCACCCTTCCTTAGCCCAAAAATCATATCCCAAGCACTCACTAACCCAAGCCTAACTAAAACTGAGTAGACGTTGGCCCTAGGGACATCTCGGACTCAATAGGAGATTATCCTAAGGGGGAACGGTGTTGGAAGTTGACTCCTGCCAAATCAGTGTCTAGGAAGGGGATTGAGGGCCGAAAGCCCGAAGTGTGGTGGTTATTTAATTAAGGAACGTCTTTGACGGAAAACCTCCCACCATTCTTGCCCTGACCTGGCTGATTAACTTGTGGTCAAAATCTGCACCCGACCTCCCGTGGACAGTCTAACCAGTTAGGAGTCGTCTAGGTCATAGGTCTACCCTAACTTAGATTAGAATTTTTCTTTTTGTTTGTTTATTTGTTTTGTTTGTGTTGGTGTGATATGGCATATAATAATAATTCCAATTTTAATCCATATTACACCCCTAACTATTATTCGGATATTACCAACTCGGCATACCCTAACTTTGACCAATCTAGTGTGCCGGAATGGTCTTATCCGAATGAATAAAACCCACACACTCCATCTTATGACTATAATCTTCATAATAATTTCAACTCGTCACAGAGTTCATGGGGTTTCGAGACCCCCGAGTCTAATTCTCAACCTAATTATCCTCCATATCCATCTAGTCCACATTTTCCCAAAATTCATACTCAGATCCACCCATTCAGAATAGAAATCCATCTATCTTGGAAATGATGAGTAGAAATGAGTCCAAGCAAAAAATCACCATCAATTTTAGACATGATGATACGTGAGTCCACCGACTCACAAATTTATCACGATTACCCATCCTATTTCAAGTCCAATCAGAATATGATCCACCTATCGACTATGAAGGGATGCTAGCTGCCATGACTGAGGCTAAATTAGCCCGTGATCATGACATAGATTTGATGGTGGAATGCTTACACCGGCCGGCTGATTCTGATATCGATGACCACTTGATTAGAGCCGACGAACCAAGTTGCTTGGAACAACAAGTTTCTAATTCAGTACCATCTTGTGAACTTGCCGAAACTTCAAATTCTGATAATTTGGCAAGTTTTTCCTTTCCCGAATTAGAACTCGAATGTGACCTAGATTCTCAAATCTATGATCAAGTTCAAATTCCTGAATCATTATTGACTCCTGTTTTGTTACCCGACTTAGGTAATATTTTAGAGTCAGTTTTGATTCCCACATCTATCATTCCTGAACTTGAATCACCACCATTGAGTCACATTCCATTGTGGGAAGATGATTGTGGACTTGAGTTTCAATTTTTGACTTGGACCCACTTCTCGAACTTAGCCCGACTCCTGAGCCCTTACTTGATTTGAGCTTCTTCCCTGAGTCAGTATTCGTCCCCCGTACTTCCCATGTCCAAGTCAATCATTCCATCTTTTCATACTCCATTTTGGGACAAGGAGGTTGAGACAATTAACTCTGAAATTTATTATGAAATATGGAAATTTGATGGGGTGAAAATTCTAAAAAATGATTACACATACATTTTAGTGGGTTATAGACGAAAAATTTCTGGTGGGTTTCACCAATTACTACATTATCTTGATTGGGGTAGCAACGCTTGGCCCAATTAGACCACCACGGAACCACCCCCTAAGGTAACTTCCGCCTTCCCTGTTCTGTTTCATGCATATATGCATTCATTCATACATTGAGGACAATGCATGAGATAAGTGTGGGGGTGGGCTTTACTAACATACTAACATAGGTAGACACTAACAAAATTTGCTAATACAAAAAATTTTTTAAAAAAAAAAAAAATGTTATAAAAAGGAAATATTTTGACTTATTTTTTTGAAAGAAATCTAAGTTAGTTTTAAGGATTAGGAAAATCATGATTAGGATTTCTAAAAACTTGATCAAAATAAATAAATTGTTTAATTTTTAGGTATAGGAGAGAAATTGAATAAATAATTAGTCTTGATTTTTACCTTAATGAAATGTGCATACCAATGCATATCTAGGATTCTAAGACAAAGACCTTGTGCCTCATAAAAAAATAATAATAAAAAAAAAAAAAAGAAAAAAAAAAATAATTCACCAATTAAGCTGATACATGTGCCTCAAGAAGCATAAGTATTCATGCCTAAAGGTGAGTAAATAAAATAAAGTCCTTAGTTTTGGGGCCTAATTCACTCGAATTTGAGTCCGCGGGGTGTTTTCTCACTTGGTGCCCTAAAGCCGACTGGTTTGGGAGCCACCGACTTTAAGTTCGCTACATGGGTGGATTAGAAAGTCCGAGGGAACTAAGGAAAAATTACTTAAATGTACTAACAAATCTAATAATCAATTAGTTAGGTATTAGGGCCTCAAGAAGCCTTGATACTTATACGAAAGAAAATTAGATGAGTTATACATGCAAAAAAAAAAAATATATATATATATATATATATATATAACACATCTAATAGTCAATTAGTTAGGTATGAGGGCCTCAAGAAGCCTTGATACTTACACGAAAGAAAATTAGATGATGTTATAAAAATACTAAAGAGGCATGAGAGTCCAAGTTAAGGAATACCTAGATTCACAAGGGTGCGTATGACTTTTGGTAACGAAAAAGACTATATTAGAAATTCAATTTTAATCCTTACCTAAAATGAATAACAATTGACTTTATAAAGACTAGGTTTGAAGAATGAATTAAATTGAGGATCCTAAAAACTTATAGACTACTTAGTCTCTTCAAATATAATTCAAATATTTTCCTTTTTATGGATTTTGTGGGTGCAATCCGCTGAAAACCCTCACGAGACAACACTCGTCCTCTAGGGTAACCTAGAGGTTTAACGGCTTGTGCACGTGCTAAGTGCAATCGTGATTCCTACGAAAGTGAGTTAGGTTAGATTAACTTTTTCTTTTTCTTTGTTTTTACTCGAGGACGAGCAAAAAGATAAGTGTGGGGGGTGTGATTGGTAGTCAAAAGTGCATAATTATCATCATATATACCATCGCATTCGCACATTTATTCATATTATTCTGCACATTTATTAATAATTTGTAATTTATTTTGTGCAGGCCTCGAATTATCGATTTAATAATAAATAAAGCCCAATGAAGCCCAAAAGCCCATATTTGAAGCCCAAGAGTCAAAATGCAAATATCAAGTGTCAAAGTGCAAATATACAAGGGCTAGAGTTGCAATTATTGAAGTTTAGGGAAGGGTGGACTTCTATCCAACCCTAAACACCTGCAGGATCAGATTAAAAGGCCAAGATAAAGAAGAAATTCGTGGGAGGAAGATTTGAAGAAATCTGGATTAAGGGTAACTTGATTACCAAGTTATCTCGAAAATCCAGATTTAAAAGGCCAGGATTACAATTCCAGAAGCAGGCGCCCCTATGGACGGACAGGAGAGGCCACGCGCCAAAGCGCGTGGCCAGAAGCCACCAGATTGCCGCGGAACCGCGGCAAAAGCCGCGGATCCGCGGCAATAATGATGAGATTAAATCCCAAATTTTGTGGCAGTTTCGTCCCGGACTCTGTGGCATTCTGCATCTATAAATAGCACCTGCATTGCAACATACAGAGCGTCCAGAGGCGAGCCAAGGGCCAAAGTTAGGTTTTTTCTAGGGTTTCTTCCTTTGTAGTTAGATTTTCTTTTCTTTTATTTTAAAGAGAGAGAGAGATGATTATATTGAGGGTGACACTGATGTATCTTCTCTTCTCTGCCATGGATTAAAGCAATAAAGGTATTATTTTGTTTTGTTTCTTATTTCTATGTTTTACTTTTATTCTTGTTTTCTATTTCTTTTCTCTTTTCATCTCTGTGATTGGTGATGAGCATGCAAGCGATTACCGAACCATAAGTATACCGAAGATCGGGGTTCCAACGATATTCCATGGCGATGTTCTCCTCCTCGAGGCGTATCAACTCATGCTTGCCCAAGGCTTGATGACCTAATGCGACAACGGACTGAGTTCGATCCCAAGGTTCATACGTTCAACGCCTCCGAAAAACGGTAGAAAGTATTAGGTTTTCACTTATTTTCTCCAACTCAAGTAAGTTTTCTTTTTTCTTTTTTATTTCTTTTTTGTAGATTAAATCCATCTCTCTCCATATTCTTTTCTTCGATCCATTGTAAATACCACAACTCATTGTAAATACCATCGTGACTAACAAAATAACTAAAAAAGATAAATTTTTAGAGTATAACTTGCTTAACGCTTCTATCGCAGTCCCTCCTTGAGGATCACGACCCGCATAGCCATGCTACCGCAGATTAGAACTGATTCCTCGTACGATCTATTCTTAAATCTAATATTCATTATTTTCTGTGCAGGAAAAATCAGTCAACACTTATCTCAGCATGCCATCTGGCTTTTGTACCACCACTCGCCTGGGGAGTTCTATCTGACTCCCCTGGATCCTCATGTCCAGGTCATGGAGCTTGGAGCGTGTAGAATCTCCCAGTTGCTGATAGAGTGGCGCAGCGGTAGCGTGGATCTCCAGCAGACCGTTCAGAGCTCTATTCTTCCAGGCCCCCTGTGTGCCTCTCGAGTTTTCCTTTTGTAAACTCGTGAGTGCATGTGTACTGTTCATACTTGTACATCTCTTTGTAATCTCGCAATTGCGCATATCAGTGATGTAATATTCATGTAATATTGGATCACCTCTGGTGATAACTTTGTAATTGTACTCATATGTTGGAATGTATAATGCACCACTTGCTCCCGTACTCTGATTCTTGCCTGTACTGATGCTTAGCGTATATACGTGAGGGTATTTCTGACCTGCGTATATACTTCGCAGTAACGTCTCCGTAACCGCCGGGATCGGGGCGTTACAAGAACACTTCGACCTTGGTCGCTATGCGTGTTAATATAAAGGAAACACCTACCTATATGACTTTGATCGCAGTTGTTGGCCGAGTCTTAATAAAATACACTGCGACCTTGGTCGCAGTTGCTGGTCTTTAGTATTAATCAACAAGAACACTGCGACCTTGATCGCTATGCGTGTTAATATAAAGGAAACACCTACCTAACATACTACGACCTAAGTCGCAGTCATTGTACTGCGACCCTATATTGCAGATGCTGGCCCTCTTTATCAATAACAACATATGCGTGTTAATATAAAGGAAACACCTACCTAACGTACTACGACCTAAGTCGCTGTCATTGTACTGCGACCCTAGATTACAGATGCTGGCCCTCTTTATCAATAACAACATTGCGACCTTGGTCGCAATTAACCATGTACACTGCGACCAAGGTCTCTGTCTACATTATATACACAAAAAAATAAACTATATAGGATAACCTAGATCTGACAAAGAGAGATAAGGAAATAGGGGAGAAAAATAATTTATAATCAATAACCTAAATCATATAAAGAACGACAAAAAAAAAGGGGAAAAAATAATAATAAGCAAGTCTGACAACGTGCGCACCAAAAATTGCCTTTTGGGCAAAAAAATAATAAACAAGAAAGTTAAAGAAAAAGTAGCTTTTCATAAGGGGTATTTGGTAATTTAACTTCTTCCTATAAGCGGGCCGTAAGTTAGTGAGGTGACAAATTGAGCCACGTGACCGCAGGCTGAGAGAGTACTCTCAGCCCGCGGGCTGATATACATTTTTCTCATATATATATATATATATATATATATATATATATATATATATATATATATATATATATATATATATATGGGGTTACTGTACCTCAGCCGACGGCTGAGAGAGTTTCTCAGCCGGCGGGTCGTGGCAACATCAGAGCCACAAATCTGTCATAAATTTTGGCGGACAAAAACCCGAAAAATCCCGCCTAATTTAATGTCAGTCACCTTAACATTGTATTTTCCGAAAATACCCTCACTCACAACTTTTTACCTTATGTAAAAATATTTCCTTTCAAAAAAATTTACAACTCTAAAATTTCACCTGATCATTCTGATCCAATTAGTTCTATTATTTCTCAAATTTCATCCGTTTTTTTAAAAAATATACTTGCAAAACGTGGCGCCAAAGAAATTATCCGCCGAAAAAGGTACTAGAAAAACGATATGTTTCAAATTTTTTAGGGTTTATGGATTTTAATAGTTTTAATTTTTTTTTTTTCAGATTTATTTCCGTTTCTCTCCCTTTTTTTTTTAAATCTTGGGACCATTGTCGCAGTTAAGAAAGAGATTCTGAAACTTTAGATGACGAATAAATTTTTAAATTTATAGATTTTCTAACACAACGATAAATGTCCATTTTTTTCAAGTTTTTTCATTTCCTTTTATTTTTACCATGGTCGCAGTATTTTTTAAAAAAGCGATGTATATGTATGCGACCTTGCTATTATTTTTTTAAGCCATTTTTTTTCATACACTATTTGTCGACCTCAGTCGCAGTAGTTAAAATTATAGTTGCAGATCTGTTCGACTTAGATCCTAGAGTTTTAAATTTTTTTTTTGGACTTTTCATTTTAGACGAATGCGACGTTGGTCGCAGTATCTGAAAGGTCCTTTGTTTTTTATTACATACTGCGACATGGGTCGCAGTTGTTTCAGTATGGGTTGTAGTATACTTATGCGACCATGGTCGCAGTGTATTTAACGTCATTTTTTTTAAATCAGATGTTTATGTTTGCACTGTAGACTTATGCGACCTTGGTCGCAGTGTCGTTCATTGTTTACATTTGCACTGTTTATGACTGTGACGTTGGTCGCAGTGTTTTAAAATTAATTTGCTTTTTATTCCCTTATAGGTTTTAAATGATCATTGGTCTAAAGGTTTTAATTATTCATCTATAGGTAAACAACAGATGAAGGTTCGTCCTCTGAGATCGAGCCTAAAACCTATGTGCGAGTTCATAAAGAAATTCAAAAAGTACATTCAGCCCGATTTCTTAGAGACAATCAAGAATACCCCATTTGGCCCAATCTTCATGGCCTTCTACAATGAGGAATTTGGGGGTGAAAAGGGTCTAAAATCAAACGTTGCTATACTGAGAATTTTAGACCAGTATGATAGGGATTCAAGGACCTTTACAATTGGGGGCAAACAAATTGAGTTAACGGTGGAGGATATTGCCCTAAGTTTTGGTCTACCTATCATTGGGTCAGATTTTATTATGAATAAGACCTGTACGATGAAGGATAGAGGGGTTATAAAACATTATTTCTCCAATATAAAGAAGATCACTAAAGTATCTATTGAAGAGGCATTGGATGATCTTCTGGTCAAGAAAAGGAGGAGGGGTGAATTAGATATGACAAAGGATGAACAGCTTGAGCAGCAAGTGACTTTACATAAAATTATAAGAGACAGACAGAGACTTGCAGCTCAAGACTTTACTACAATAATCATCCTATACATGTCGGCCGCTCTATTCTTCTCTGGCAGTAAATGCACGGTGCCGTGGTATATTGTGGAACAGATTGCCAATATGCAGCTGATGAGGTCAATATGCTGGGCTAAAGCTGTTTGGCAATTCCTGATTGAGTCAATGGACATCTTCAGGCATACCACGTACGAGCTGCAAGGATGCTCCGTGCAAATTATTATAAGTATGAATATCAAATTTGGCCACCATTGTATAAAATTCCCCATAATCTTGTGAATATTGGTGTAAACTAATTTAATTTTACATTTTACAGTATTGGCTATGTGAGAGGGCTCCTATTTTTCAGCCGAGGTCTGGCTTGGAGGACAAAACCCACGCGTAATAAGATGGGACCTCCAGAACATTAGCAGATCTTTGCTTGAAGTTGATCTAAATGAGCTTGACGCAAATATCGTAAGTTTTAAAATATTAAATACCATATAGTATTGATTAAAATGCGACCATAATCTTAGAATGCGACCATGGTCGCAGTATTGAGCTGCACTTTTCGCAGTTCATTTAATATGCCGGACATACAAAATGCGACCATGGTCGCATTCTCCTGATAATACCGTTTACATAAAACGCGACCATGGTCGCAATATTAAGCTGCAAGTCTTCGCAGTTAAATTTATGTGCCAGACAAACAAACTGCGACCATGGTCGCATTCTATCTTAATAGTTAATAAATGTACTGCGACCTTGGTCGCAGTATAATTATTTCAAATAATTCGTTTTAACTTTATTTTTTATTTTTTCCCTCAGATTTTGTGTCGAATGGCCAACATCTCTAATGAAGAAAAAATTATAATTGGCCTTCCTGTTGAAGGGGAAGAGAAGGAGGAAGAAGAAGCAGAAGATGAAGATGAAGAAGAAGAAGGAAATAGATATAATCAAGCTAACATCCCGTCTGATAAGGAGCCAGAAGTGGCAAAAATAATTGAGCAAGAAGAGACGAGTGAGCAAGAACCAACTTTTACAGGTTTTTGCCACCACAACGGGATGAACAAGCTAAAGAAATTGAAGAGTTGAAGAATAAAAATCAGTACTTGATAGAATATGTATCTCAGTTTGAAAGAAAAATTGAAAAAATGGAGACTGAGAACATAATCAAGGCTGAATTAAAGAAAAAAGAAGAGAAATAAGAGAGAACAAAAAGTAAAAAAGCAGCAGAGGAAATTAAAAGTGAAAGAAGAAGAGCTGCTAAGAGCAGTCACTGCTGCGAAGGAGAAGGAAAAGGAGAAGAGAAGGAGTGAAGAGGAGAATGAGAGGAGAATGAGGGAAGAGGAGGAGAAGAAAAAGGAGAAGAGAAGGAGTGAAGAGGAGAATGAGAGGAGAATGAGGGAAGAAGAGGAGAAGGAGAAGAGGAGGAGGGAAAAGTAGGAGCAGGAGAAGGAGGAGAGAAGGAGGGAAGAGGAGGGGTAGGAGAGGAGGAGGAGGGAAGAGGAGGAGGCAAGAGGAGGAGAGGAGAAGGGAAGAGGATGAGGAGCAAAAGAGGAGGATTGTAATGGAGAAGAAGGAGAAGGAGAAGAGAAGGAAAGAAGAGGAGGATCAGGAAAAGGAGAAGATGAGGAAGTTAGATAAGGAGAAGAAGAGGCAGGAGAGGATGAAAGAAGAGAGGAGAAGGAAGAAGGGAGAAGAGGAGAAGAAGCAGAAAATAATTATGGAGCAGATGGAGAAGCAGGCTGAAGAGAAGAAGAAATTTTTTTTGGAAGAGGTCAAAAACATGGGTTCTGAATTTATTGTAAATATTCCTGGGGAAGATATCCCCAGTTTTTCTTTGAATATAACTCAACAGATTCAAGAACTCTAAAGAGATAGAGCTTCTGAAGAAAAAATTCAAGAACATACTCCGGTTCAGAAGCAATCCTTAAAAGGAAAAGTTTTGGATTACTCTAAAGGAACGATAGAAAGGGGAGTCAAAGAACGGAAGCGTGCTGAAAGAGATCGCGATGACTCCGACTTCGTTTATCCAAAACAGAAGAAGAAAATAAATGAACATCCTCTTCGACAGCCTGCGGCTCTGAGTTCTGACGCTGGTTTCGGCGACAAAGAGAGTACCCCCACTCATCCAAAATCGAGGGAATTGACCGAAATCACAGCATACAGAATTCTGCAGCCCCATCAACAAGCTCTTATAAAAATTTCTTAGACAAGGCCTTCTCTGAGTAAGTTAATTATTTTTATTATAAATCATATCAAAAAACTGTTATGTATATATATAACAACTACAATTTAATTACTAACTTTGTTTTGAATATCTTGCAGTTCTACTGCATATCAGGATTGTAGGCTGTCCAAAAGTTACTGGAGGACAAGCCATTCAAAAGCAAAGTTTCAAGCTCTAGACGCGAGGGACTATCACCCGCGTCTCAGTATCAAGGCGCGTTGGCTCGACACCCGCGTCTCAGAATCAAGGCGCGTTGGCTCGACACCCGCGTCTCAGCATCAAGGCGCGTTGGCTCGACACCCGCGTCTCAGCATCAAGGCGCGTTGGCTCAACACCCGCGTCTCAGCATCAAGGCGCGTTGGCTCGACACCCGCGTCTCAGCATCAAGGCGCGTCGGCCTGACACCCGCGTCTCAGCATCAAGGCGCGTCGGCCTGACACCCGCGTCTCAGCCTCAAGACGCAAAGGTCTAAAACCCGCGTCTCAGTTATAACCGCCTTGGATAAGGGACCAATCACTGCCCACACGTAAGGGAAATCAGCCCCCATCGTGGCGTGTCTTTAGCAGGCACGTGGGTTAGTTACCGCCCATGTAGCGGGGAAGTGGGCCCTCATTATGGAGCATTTTCAGGGGGCACGTTCACCCTAGGACCTCTATAAATAGCCTCGTTTACTATGAGGTCGAGGCAATCAGCAATCAGAAGGAGAGATCGGAGAGAATCAATCAGGCGAAGAGAGACAGAGGGCGACACAGAGAGAGAAGAAGCAGATCAACTCTTCAGCAAGTTCGCTGCGTACGAGCTAGCTTTCGCCTACCTTCTCTTTTAGAGTTTTGGTAGACAGAGCTGTGTCACTCTTTCTACCGGCCGAAGAGGAGATCCCTGAAGGACGGTCATCTGGTCAACGGAGAACAAGATTCACTCTCCATCGCCACACGAAGAACCCAGCCTTAAACAAAGGGGGAATTCAAGATTCAATATTCTCCCTCCCTTGTAACCGGAAGGAAAAGTTTCTGTTGTAATCCTTTTCATTTGATTCAAGGAAAACTTTTACTACAATCACTGTCTCCCTCTTTCCCGGGTCATACAAGAGATGGCGACTCCGCTGGGGACTACGTTTGTCACTGAGGAGCAAATAGTGGCGCAAGATGACGTCCACTATAAGGGGAAGATGGTCGAATCGCTCGTTGTCGAGTTCGACCAGGCGAAGTACGAAGAGTTTCTCTCTTCCGGCTTCAAGAGCCCAAAGACCCGCGTCTGCCGCCGGGTCTCGACGGGGAATGGCCTCGAGGCCCAATCTGTGGCTTTCTCGAGCTCCCCTGCTGCCGACTATGCCAAGCAAGGTACCCGCGACAACGCCTCTCAGAAGGCCCGCGTGGTCCCAGGCACATCTGCCTTTGCGACCAACCGCGTCGCACAGAACACCCGCGTCAGCGTCTCTAAGGAGACCCGCGTGGTCAAAATCCCTGGTGTCCAGCATCAGGATGTCGTTGGTCTCTCTCCACCTCCTCGACGCAATCGAAACGCTGAGCGTCGACAGAGGAGACGTGCGCGTCAGCTGCAAGTTGGAACCGTTGGTTGTCCAACTGAGGCTGGACGCGACGTACAATCTCGCGCCTTGCCCGCGCCGCGTCCAGTACGTGAAGTCCGCGTTTGGCGCCCCAAACGCGAGATTCCTTCAGTTAGGTCCTCTGAGGACCAACTCAACAAACGCCAAAATGAGACCTCTGCGCCTCGTCAAGCGCAAGAGGCACAAGCCCATAGGCGTGGGGCCCAACAGCCCATCCTCTCTCAAGTGTCTCCGCCCCGACGCACCAAACAGCAACGCGACAGGCGCGTTTTGTCTCAACAGAGACGCCAGACGCGCGCTGAACAGCTGCGGCGCAAGAACGCGTCTCTGATGCCTGCGTCCAGGCTGTACAGCACATGGATGCCTCCCGTCTTCGACGTTGCGAGGCTAATCTTTTCAATCCCCCTCCCATGGATTTGAGGGATTATCTGACGAAGAAAAGAAGTGCCAATCAGGCCACTTCGTCGTGTTGCTGCCAACGGCTCATCCATATGCTCTCTGAGTGCCGTTGCGGATCAGGCGTACACCAGCAGTTTTTAGTCAGACAACTGACCCTGATTCCTCCGTCAGCTAAAAGAAGACGCTCCCACAGAAGGAGAACCTTCTCTGACGTTGAGTACCCGGAGCTCACTGCGAATATGACAAGCAGGAGTAAGAGAAAATAACTTGCAGTCAGCTCAGACGAGTCCGAGTCTGACTCTGAACCGGAAGAGGTGTATCGACACACTCGCACCCAGACTGGGGCCATTCCCCAATTGACTATAATGCCTTAGCCCATGGCATTAATGATTCTCACTCCGCCGTAGCGGAATCAAGGGCTTCAAACTCTTCCGTCGAGAAGGAGACCTCCGCCTACATGACAGGCACTCCTGAGGAGACGACTAAACGTTTGGAGCAGATCCAGAAGGCACAAATGGATATAATTCTTTCTCAGCAGGAATCTATCAACTCCCTCAAGCAGGCGATTGCACAGCTGCTTGAAGACAGGAGGAGGTCCCCTCCTAAAAAGTCAAAGGGCAAAGGGAAAAAGGGAGAAAGCTCATCTTCCGAACCTTCTGAGGAGACGCGGCGATCTACTTCCGGCTCGTCCAAGTCCTCGTCGCAAGTAAAAGGCGACCAAGACCAGGGAAAGGCTCATGTTAAAAGAATGAGTCAACTGGAGCGACGCCTCGAGGCCCTTGTCAATCGCAAAGACCTCCAAGAAGTAGGAGTGGTCCGGCCCTACCCGGCTGAATGGGACTTGGTTCCGTACCCGCCCAAGTTCAAAGCTCCAACTCTTCAAGCCTTTGATGGGAAGGGGTCACCCAACCAGCACATCTACTACTTCAAATCCCAAACCGGGAATGTAGTAGATAATGACGCCATCCTGGCACGCCTGTTCATCGGCACCCTGAAAGGGTTGGCCTTTGAATGGTTTATGAAGCTCCCAGAAGGTTCTATCAAGAACTGGGGCGATTTGGAGAAGCTCTTTTTAACACGCTTCTTCGAGGATGACTCCGAAGTCACAATGCCAACCCTTTTGGCTACCAAACAGCGAAAAGGGGAGTCCGTCAAATCTTTCGTGGAAAGATTTCGGAACATGACACTCCGGTGTCCAAGCGGTATGACCCAGGCCACCCTGGTAGAAACATGCCGCCACAATCTCCAAACCTCGCTCCTTGCTCAAATAGGAGTTGCTGAAAGCCGCACCTGGAGCAATTAGTCCAACAAGGTGAACAGGCTGAGGAGATTGTCGCCCGCGTCAGAGCGGAGGAAGGTAAGCCTAGGCCGGAAAGGTCGACAAGGCGTGCGCCAGATACATCCCTCCAAACAAAGCGGAAGGATAATTTGGCAACGGAGACCAAATCTCCCGCCAAACCTCAATCAGGCAAGGCGAGTGGCTCTTCAAGCCAGCCACGCGCCAACAAGCAATATTCCTTCAAGGAGGAACATGTCGATTCGCTCTTTAAACTACTCAACAAGAGCAACCGACTGAAGCTCCCTGAAGCTCGACGCCCAGAGGAGGTCGGCAAGACCGACAATCCCAATTACTGCATGTATCACAGGATGTTGGGACACCCCACCAAAAGCTGCTACGTCTTCAAGGACATCCTTCAGGCTCTGATTGACGCGGAGGTGTTAAAGCTCCGACCAGAGCAGAAGAAGGTGACGGCTAATGTGACGTCGGTTCTCCAGTTCGGGAGACAACCTCCAACGCCTGCGGGGGTAACTCCTATTCCAAAAGGAGAACTGAGAGTGGTCAACACAGACCCTCACCAGCAGCATGAGAAAGGCTTGGTACCCGTCCCTACACCTCAAGGGGAAATCATGTGGGTCCACCCTGACCTTGTCAATGAACAGCAATGGACTACTGTGACCAACAGGAAATCCAAAGGCAAGGCAAAAGCCTCATCCTGCAATGTGGTGGGTGCCTCCTCTCGAGAAGCGGAGACTGATATCCCTTCACTGACTGACTCAGAGGAGGAAACGATAGTCTTGGCCGTAGAGCCCAACCAACCGATGGCGGGAACCCGTTCAGGACAGGCGTACTTGAAACAGTACGACGAGACGGCGGTAGCCCCTCCACAACCAACTGCGGAGCCAGTCAGGCCCTCCACAAAGCCACCTGTGGAGAAGCAGAAGGGGACTCGATTTTCTCGAGCCCTTCAAAAGGGCATCGCGGAAGGATCTACGGCACCTTACCGCTTTGATGTCCTGGCTCAGTTGGCCAACATTCCGGCACGCATTACCTTGTATGAACTTCTTAGACTATCGAAGTCGACCAGGGAAGCTCTGCAAGAAGCTCTGGCAAATGCTGAGGTCTTCATGACCCAGGTGCCGAAGGAGGAAGATGTAGAGGATTGCCTCCACACCTCCCAGAATGCCCCCTGCATCACCTTCACGGCAGATGATATGCAGGTGAAAGGGAAGCATGATCGACCCCTGTACTTCACAGGGTATATTGGATCGTCCGAGGTGAACCGCATCCAGGTAGACCCAGGGTCCGCGTTGAGCATCATGCCTCGCCGGGTCATGCAACATCTCGGCATTCCTACCCATCGTTTGAGCCCCACCCAGACAACTATCTATGGGTTCAATGCCAACCAGACCCGTCCGATGGGGAAGATCAAGCTCAGGTGTCAGATTGAAAGTCTCAAGTCGGAAGTGACATGCTACATCATCGACGCCGACACTTCCTACAATCTATTGCTGGGACGACCGTGGATCCACCGCAACTCCATCGTTCCCTCCACTCTCTACCAAGTCATGAAGTACATTGACGGGAGTGGAAATGTGCAGACGTTGATCGCCGAAAGGCATCCGTTCAAAGGGGTCGAGAATTATTTCACCGACTCTTTGTTGTACCAAGATCCGGTGGAGACGGATGAAGCCCCGCAACTAGAGGAGCCAGATTCTGGTAATGAGGCTGACACTGAGCCTGAGAAAGAAGAGTGCCTGTGGGAGTTAGAACCACTTGTAACGGGCACTAATAAGCTCGATGTCGATAATACCACCGATGATGTAGGCGGTTAGTATATTAATGAAGATTTAGATTTGCGTATTTTTCTGTGTGTGCTTCTGATTCAATACCGTCAGATACTAGCACTGATATAGATGACGATCTCTGGTCGGCAATGGGTGCCTTAACATCATTGCATGTACCAGTGAAATCGTCCTTCGAGACATACCAAGACAATGGTAATGCGCAAGAATCTATATTTATGGTTCCAGCAAGACGGAAAGGCCAAAAACCAATTCTTTTTGGGCGAATCTCGTCTGAACCAACGCCCCGCGATGAATCGGAAGGCGAGGAAGAATCCCCTCAGTTCGGTCATTACGAACCAAAAGCGCTCAAAATAATGAGATCCATGGGGTACGACCTGACCAACAAACCCGGGTTGAACTTCGGCAAAGGAAGGAGGACGTTGCTTCAATCCTTTGTGCCGAAAGGGAAAGCCCCCGATTATTATCATCGGACACGCCGGGGGTTGGGCTATGTATCAACTCCGGTCCCATCAGCCTCCGATTCTCAAGAATCGTCGAGCAACGATTACTCTTCGGACACATCATCTTGGGAGTCAGATGTCAGTGTCGGCAACATCTTCAAGGAACTTTCAGTGAACATGGTTTCGGCAAGCCACCTGGAAGATGAAAATGAAGAAATGATCCAATACAATACAGATCCTTGGATCAAACATTTAAATGCTCTTTGGGATACCCGCTTTGAATAGCGCGAGCCACCCACAGAAGACAAGGTTGTTCAGATCAACCTAGGAGATGAGGCTAACCCTAAGCCCATCTTCATAAGTGACGGCCTGTCACCTTCGGAGAAGAAAGATCTAATATCTCTTGTACAAGAGTATATAGACGTCTTCGCCTGAAATTATGAGGACATGCCTGGACTTGATCCTCAAGTAGCGACGGTTCCGTCCAGAGATAATGGAGGCAATTCAATCAGAAGTCAGAAAACTTATTGATTCTGTCTTCATCAGGGAAGAACAACATCCCGACTGGGTAGCCAACATCGTCCCAGTTCCCAGGAAGAACGGGAAGATCCGGATCAGCATCGACTTCCGTGATCTAAACGAGGCCTGCCCTAAGGACGAATTCCCATTGCGATCACAGATGTCATGATTGACAATACTTGTGGATTCGAACGAATGTCCTTCATGGACGGATTCTCAGGATACAATCAAATCAAAATGTATCATGATGACGAAAAGCATACTTCCTTCAAGACACCTCTAGGGGTATATTGCTACACCGTCATGCCCCTCGGACTGAAAAATGCAGGGGCAACATATCAAAGGTGTAGGATCTATATAACAAGCAAAACAACACTAGAGGGGGGGTGAATAGTGTTATTTAAACTTTAAACAAATCACTTGCAGAAATTAAATAATCACAAGAGATTAAGCACAGAAAAAAAAACAAACGCAAACAGCGGAGAGTTATCCTGGTTCGGTCCTTGTGACCTACATCCAGTCCCCAAGCAAACGCTTGAGATTTTCCTTTACTATCCTTGTGTACACCCTACAACAAGTGCCTTGTGCACCACTTGACAAACACCCTTTGCCAACGTGCACAACTTCTCTTCCACCAAGAGAACACGCCTTGTACAATCTTCTACACCCAAGAAGACTCCTTGTACAACTTTCTTTGAAATGAATACAATAACTTCCTATAGCCTTGATAAGGATCTGTAGTGGACAAGGTTCTGTATAGGAAGGTTTAACTTCAGAATTCTTCACAAGAGGAAATGGCTTTTGGTGAAGAAAGAAGTTGCAAATTTCAGTTTTCAGGATTCTGGAAATTTTGGCTTTGGAAATCTGATTGAAAGAATTAGTGAATGGCCTTAGGAATAACTTCTCTATATATAGATGTAGACTAGGGTCAGTTAGGGAAGTTATGGCATCAATTCAGACAATTTAAACATTTGAAAACGTTGCCAAAAGAATCAGATAAGAGAAACTGTCCAACAGTCAGAAACTGCTTATAGTCGACTAGGATACTGGATTAGTCGACTAGGCTAGGCAAAAGTTCACTTATTAGTCGACTAGGTAAGATTGTTAGTCGACTAGGGAAGTGTCTGTTGGAAACAAAAGTTTCTGGATAACTGAAATTAGTCGACTGTAACTAACTGGTAGTCGACTTAAAACTGGATTAGTCGACTGGATAAAAAGGGTAGTCGACTAATTTTGTTTCAGAAAAGAAACAGAGAGTTGGATATTTTTTGTGTCAAAGATTAGTCGACTTGGAAATAGGGTTAGTCGACTAGAGTATCTGTTAGTCGACTAGGTAAGAAAGTAAGTCGACTAATTTGGCTTACAGAGTCCAAACAGAGAGTTGAGAGTTTTTGTTCTAAGTGGACTAGTCGACTAGGGCTATATATCAAGTCGACTACATTGGGGTAGTCGACTATATCACTAGGGTAAGTCGACTTGGGAAGGGATTTTTGTGTGTAAGTAATCAAGGCTATTACAAAACTTTCTACGTTACACAACAACTTCCACAAACACCCATAAGCATAATAAACTCCATCTGAGGTAGAGCAAACATCATGTAGTAGTCGTGTTCGTCCATCATCAAAATCTAGTAATTGGAGAGGCGTCAACATCTTGAACTTGTCAGGTTCCAACATTCTCCCCCTTTTGATGATGACAACATAAGTCTATGATGGCTCCCCCTGCAACAAAACTCCCCTGCAGTAACTAAGTTATATATAAAAAAAATTTTGTCCCTGCAGAAAATGTTAGGTTGCACCTGCATGATTATATGTTAGTATTCATAACATATATATGTCAAATAGTGTCACAATTTTGCACAACATGCAGAATTTTCAGAATATACATACAGATACACATAGATACACAAAGATACACATATCACTATATACAAACACAGATACACATATCACAACATAAAATTCTCACATAACATAACAGAGTTTTTACATAACAAGTTACAAACATAACACGAAGTGATAACACATAAACACTTAACAATTCTCCCCCTTTGTCATTAACAAAAAGAGAAGATACATAGGTCTGAAACATAAACTGACATAGTCTTTAAAAAACAGAAAATACATAATAGTTCTTCAAAAGCAAAAAGCAGAAAAAGACACTCCAACGTCAATAGCTTCAATCTTCGGATCCGGGAGGAGGAGGCGGGTGATGGATCTTGAGAAGACTGATTATGGCTGATTGGGTAGACTCAATGGATTGCAGCCTAGTCATCATCATAGATTGATTCTCAAGAATGCGAGAGTGAGAATCCAACAAATTTTGTTGTTGAGATTGAAGGGAGGCGATCTGGGCGGACATGGAATTATAGAAAGCATCGGCATATGGATTTGGTTGAGTTGGAGGAGGATCGGGTTGTGAAGATGTAGATGGACCATGTGGAGGACTTGGTGGATTAGAAGGTGGTTGTTGGGGTTCATTAGAAGGAAACTCAGGTAGCTTCATCCTATTAATGGCAGCACGATCAAAGAACTCAAAACTCTTGACAACAGTCTCTTCAGAATCAAGATCAACATTATACTTCCGAAAGATTGGAGTGAGAAAGGCGCCAAATGGTAGGTGAGAAGAATGATACTTGACCATGGTGTCAAATATGATTTTAGCCCAATTAACGTCATGTCCAGCCATAATAGCATAGACACAGGACGATAATTCCCTTGAGTAGTAATTATAACTACCAGTCTTAGGGCAGATGTTATAGGAAAGGATTCTACCAATTAGATGGGGAATTGGCTTAAGCTTGTTGTTGGACATGGGTAGATGTTGTCCTGGTAGAAAGATAAGATCTAAAACATCTTCATCATCCATCACAATCTCATCAAGAGTGAGGCCAGAATATGGAATAGATAAGATACGGCCAATATTCTTGATAGAAAGCTTAATATGAACACCTTTAACATAGGATGCAAGATAGGTTTTATTTTCATTATCTTCAAAAGCTAAGTTGGTGTAGAATAGATAGATTAGAAAAGGATAATAAGCATCCTTAACTTCAGAGGAGAACATATTATATAAACCACAATTTCTAAGATAATCCATGATATCATAATCATAAAAATCAGCATATTTAATGAACCTTCCTGGTATGATATCTAATTGAGATATACGAAGATAATCAGCCTCTAGCTGTGGATTTTTCAGATAAGTCCTAAAATCAACAGTGGTTGAAGAGGATGAACCAGGAGTGAATTTTGTTTTCTTGGAACGAGACATGATGAAAACTGAAATTGGAACAAAAAGACAGTAGATATTGAAGGAATATACTGAAATTGAAAAGATTTTACCCTGAAATGAAGAACTTGGAGAGGAATTGGAAGGAATTGGCTGGAAGAAGTCGCAGAACTTCGGGTGCCCTAGGTTTTCTCCTTGGTCGACTGAAGCTCGGTTGGAAGGAGAGAATGAGGGATTATTAGGGTTTTGGTGAGTTAAAGAAAGAAATGAAAGGTTAAGATGAATCCTAGATATAAATCAATGGATAGGATTAAAAAATAATTGATATCGGATCCTTAACTTAAGTTATTGGGTCGGGTTTGAATTAAAAATCCGAAAACAGAAAAACAGAAATTCACAGTATTAGTCGACTTACAGGACAAAACTAGTCGACTAATAATAGGTCTAGTCGACTGTAAATTTACTATAGTCGACTAATTCTGGACAAATCAGAAAGTGAAGTTTCTGTTTGTTGCAGGAGTCGACTAGGTAATATTTCAAGTCGACTAAGACTTGTATAAGTCGACTAATAAGAGTTATAAGTCGACTAACTTGCATAAAAATACTGCCTTTGAAAAAATCTAAGAAATTGTTTAAAAATCTGAAAAATTACAAATACCAAGATCTCTTCTAAATTTTATAAAGATATCTTCTTTTAGTGGTTTAGTTAATATATCAGCAACTTGATTATCAGTTGATATGAAATTTAAAGAAATATCACCTTTAAAGCATGATCACGTAAAAAATGATGTCGAATATCAATATGTTTGGTACGTGAATGGTGAACTGGATTTTTAGATAGATTAATAGCACTTGTATTATCACACATAATAGGTGAGTTTGTGAGAGTCATGCCATAATCAAGTAAGGTTTGTTTCATCCATATAATTTGGGCACATGCAACACTAGCAGCAATATATTCTGCCTCAGTTGTTGATAAGGATACGGAATTTTGCTTTTTACTGAACCAAGATACTAGTGAATGTCCCAAAAAGTGACAAGTACCACTAGTACTCTTCCGGTCAGATTTACAACCAGCAAAATCAGCATCACTATAAGATAATAAATCAAATGTGCATGACTTTGGATAAAATAAACCATAGTTGACTGTGTTATTTAAATATCTAAAGATCCTTTTCACGGCTTTAATATGTGATTCCTTAGGATTTGACTGATATCTAGCACATAAGCATACGCTAAACATTATATCAGGTCTACTAGAAGTAATATAAAGTAGAGAGCCAATCATACCTCTATATAGTTTCTGATCGACATTCTTACCACTTTCATCTTTGTCCAAAAAGGTAGTTGTACTCATGGGAGTATTCTTGTGACCAGAATTTTCCATACCAAATCGCTTTAGAAGTTCCTTAGCGTATTTGCATTGAGAAATGAAGATTCCATCCTTCATTTGTTTGATTTGAAGACCGAGGAAGTAAGTGAGTTCGCCCATGTGGCTCATCTCAAATTCATTCTGCATAGTCTTAGAAAATTCTTGACAAAGATCATCATTAGTAGAACCAAATAATATATCATCAACATAAATCTGAATTATTAAGATATCTTTATTAACATGTTTGATAAAAAGAGTTGTATCTGCACTTCCCATTTTAAAATCAGAATTTAAAAGAAAACTCTTTAATCTATCATACCAAGCACGAGGTGCTTGCTTTAAACCATATAAAGCTTTTTTAAGTTTGAAAACATGGTTAGGAAATTTTTCATGTTCAAAACCTGGTGGTTGTTCAACATAAACAGTTTCTTTAATTATTCCATTTAAAAAGGCACTTTTTACATCCATTTGATATAATTTGAAATTCATAAAACATGAAAAAGCAAGTAATATTCGAATTGATTCAAGTCTTGCAACTGGAGCATAAGTTTCATCGAAATCAATACCTTCTTCTTGATTGTACCCTTGTGCTACTAACCTTGCCTTGTTCTTAATGACTTCACCGGCTTCATTGAGTTTGTTCTTGAAGACCCATCTTGTACCGATGACAGGATGATCAGTAGGACGTTGCACAAGATCCCACACATCATTTCTTACAAATTGGTTCAACTCTTCTTGCATGGCGATTATCCAAAAATCGTCCTCACATGCTTCGTTGATATTCTTCGGTTCAATGATTGAAATGAAGGCAATTTGTGTCATGTAGTTCAACTTGGATCTCGTTTGAACGCCTTGATTTATATCTCCAATTACCAAATCTTGTGGATGATTCCTTACTTCAACATAGGCTTTCAGTAACTCGGTAGGAATCTCTTCATCCTTAGACACGTTAGTATCAACAGAAGATATAACAATATTATCTTTAGGAGAATCTATAATATGATCATCATCATGTGGAGAAGCATTAGAAACAAGTTTAGTCAAGGATTCATCAAATTTAACATGTAAAGATTCTTCAATTGTAAAAGATTTTTTATTAAAAATTCTATATGCTTTACTATGAGTAGAATAGCCAACAAAAATACCTTCATTGGATCTAGCATCAAATTTATCTAAAGCATCTTTTGTATTTAAAATAAAGCATTTACAACCAAAAATCTTAAAATATGAAACTTTTGGAATCCGATCATGAAACAATTCATAAGAAGTTTTATTTAAAAATGGTCGAATAAGAACTCGATTTAAAACATAACAAGCAGTAGCAGTTGCTTCAGCCCAAAAATATTTTGGTAAGTTACTATCCATAAGCATAGTTCTAGCACATTCTTGCAAAGTCCTATTCTTTCTCTCTACAACACCATTTTGAGGAGATGCTCTAGGAAATGCAAAATTATGTGTAATACCATACTTATTACAGAAATTTGAAAAAGATTCATTCTCAAATTCTCCTCCATGATCACTACGAATAGTGACTATGTTTAGAGACTTTTGATTTTGAATTCTTTTACAAAAACTTACAAATCATCAAAAGTGTCATTTTTATTTTTCAGAAAAATCACCCATGAAAAACGTGAATAATCATCAACAATGACAAAAACATATCTACTCTTGTTTAATGAAGAAACACGAGTAGGACCAAATAAATCCAAATGCAATAATTCTAAAGGTCTTTTTGTAGAAACCAAATCTTTTGATTTAAAAGAAGATTTAACTTGTTTTCCTAATTGACAAGAATCACAAAAATAGTCCTTTTTGAAAGCAATTTTTGGAAGACCTTTAACTAAGTTAAATTTTGAAATCTTAGAAATAGTTTTCATATTCAAATGACCAAATCTTTTATGCCATAAAAAATAATCATTATTTGAAGCAATTAGACATAAATTTTCATTTGAAGAAATGCATGCTATTGACAATTCATATATGTTATTATTTCGAAAACCTTTAAACAAAATATCTTTCATATTAGCATCATAAATAAGACAAACATCTTTTTCAAACACAATTTTATAACCCTTATCACATAATTGACTAATACTTAATAGATTGTGTTTTAAACCACTTACCAAAAGGACATTTTCAATAAGAGGTTTTGAAAGATTACCAACAATACCGGTTCCAATAACTTTTCCTTTGTTATTGTCTCCAAAGATCACTGTACCTCCCTTTTTGATTTGTACGAAAGACAATAGTTGTATATGTCCGGTCATGTGTTTGGAACACCCACTATCAAGTATCCACTTTTCTTTGTTAGGTACCTATAAGATAAAACAATAAATATGGTACCCATCATGATAGGGTCCGAAAAAGATTAGCCTTTAGGAACCCAAATCCAATTGGAATTTGGTTTCCATTTGTTAGTATAAACATAATTCTTAGAATTACACACATCATGTATAAAAGATGCAATATAAACATTCTTATCAATATTATTTAGATTCTTAGGAACCCATATATATTTGCATCTACTTCTTTTTGAAATATCATTTCTTTTTACAAAAGAATTGTATGGATTATGAACATGTGTAGATTTTACAAAATTAGTCTTTGAAAAACTAATACCAACATGAGTAGTCTTATACATGTTATCTTTTGAAAAACCAAGACCAAAATGGTTGTTAGACATCTTTTGAGAAGATAATAACATATTTAAATTCTCTTTTCCTTTATTAAATTTATTTACATTTTTCAAAAGATCTTCATACTTAACTTTGAAACTTATCATATCTTTATCTAAAACATTAATTCTAGAACTTAAAGAAAAAATTTCCTTTTTAAGTAAAGCATTCTCTTTTAAGAAAACTTCATTGTCACTTTTTAAAGATACAATAACTTTTTCAAATTCTTCTTTTGAGAACTAAAAGATGATGTTTGAGAAACAAGAATTGAATTATCATTAATAAGTTTTTCATTTTCCTTTATTAGAACTTTATTTCTAATCTTTTCAGTTTTGAAATTATTATAAAGTTCATTAAAGGCTTCTAATAAAGCATCATAATCTTGTACCTCATCTTCTTGGGCCATGAAGCAAATATTGGCGGTTTCCTTTGCTTCTTCTTCGTCCTCAGAGGAAGATGAGTCGCTATCATCCCATGTTGCTTGAAAGGCCTTCTTATTCTTGTTGAACTTGTTGAATTTGTTGGACTTGTTGAAAGTCTTGAAGTGTCCTTTTGATTTCATCAATGGACAATCCTTCTTTATGTGGCCTGGTTTGTTACACTTAAAATAAGTAGTAGTATCGTTAGTATCTTTATTCTTATTATACTTACCTTGTTTTAAGAACCTTTTGAACTTTCTTGAAAGCATGACCATTTCTTCTTCATCTTCATCCGAATTATCTGTATCTGAAGTTGCATGAAAAGCAAGAACTTTCTTCTTGGATTGATGTTGTTGTTCGTCCTTCTTTCTTTCTTCTATTTGCACTTCATATGCCATTAGATTACCGACTAGGTTTTCTAATGTCATGGTGGAGAGATCGTTTGCCTCTTCAATGGCGGTTGTCTTCTTCTCCCATTCCGGTGTGAGTGCTCGAAGGATCTTACGGACTCGTTCAACTTGAGTGTAGTCCTTTCCAAGGGATGCAAGAGTGTTGGTGATGTCGGTGAACCTTGTAACCATTTCGGATATGGTTTCGTTCTCCTTCATCTTGAACAATTCAAATCTGTGGACAAGAACAGAAATTTTAGATTCCTTAACCTTGTTCGTACCTTCGTGTGTTACCTTGAGTGTATGCCATATTTGATGTGCAGAGGTTGATGTAGACACACGGTTGAACTCTTCTTTGGTTAAGGCACAAAAGAGAGCGTTCATCGCCTTGGCATCCAGATTTACATTCTTCTTTTGTTCTTCACTCCAAGCGCTGTAATTGGTTGTAGGCTTTGTGTATGCTGCTTCTACAATGTTCCAAAGATCGTAGTCAAGTGACTGCAAGTAGATCTTCATTCTACACTTCCAGTAATTGTAGTTGGTTCCGTCAAAGAGCGGTGGACGTTGTGTAGAATGCCCTTCTTTGTATTGGGATGATGGGAACTCCGTTGCCATCCTTGTATGATTGTTTGCCTTGAAACCTGCTCTGATACCAAATGTAGGATCTATATAACAAGCAAAACAACACTAGAGGGGGGGTGAATAGTGTTATTTAAACTTTAAACAAATCACTTGCAGAAATTAAATAATCACAAGAGATTAAGCACAGAAAAAAAAACAAACGCAAACAGCGGAGAGTTATCCTGGTTCGGTCCTTGTGACCTACATCCAGTCCCCAAGCAAACGCTTGAGATTTTCCTTTACTATCCTTGTGTACACCCTACAACAAGTGCCTTGTGCACCACTTGACAAACACCCTTTGCCAACGTGCACAACTTCTCTTCCACCAAGAGAACACGCCTTGTACAATCTTCTACACCCAAGAAGACTCCTTGTACAACTTTCTTTGAAATGAATACAATAACTTCCTATAGCCTTGATAAGGATCTGTAGTGGACAAGGTTCTGTATAGGAAGGTTTAACTTCAGAATTCTTCACAAGAGGAAATGGCTTTTGGTGAAGAAAGAAGTTGCAAATTTCAGTTTTCAGGATTCTGAAAATTTTGGCTTTGGAAATCTGATTGAAAGAATTAGTGAATGGCCTTAGGAATAACTTCTCTATATATAGATGTAGACTAGGGTCAGTTAGGGAAGTTATGGCATCAATTCAGACAATTTAAACATTTGAAAACGTTGCCAAAAGAATCAGATAAGAGAAACTGTCCAACAGTCAGAAACTGCTTATAGTCGACTAGGATACTGGATTAGTCGACTAGGCTAGGCAAAAGTTCACTTATTAGTCGACTAGGTAAGATTGTTAGTCGACTAGGGAAGTGTCTGTTGGAAACAAAAGTTTCTGGATAACTGAAATTAGTCGACTGTAACTAACTGGTAGTCGACTTAAAACTGGATTAGTCGACTGGATAAAAAGGGTAGTCGACTAATTTTGTTTCAGAAAAGAAACAGAGAGTTGGATATTTTTTGTGTCAAAGATTAGTCGACTTGGAAATAGGGTTAGTCGACTAGAGTATCTGTTAGTCGACTAGGTAAGAAAGTAAGTCGACTAATTTGGCTTACAGAGTCCAAACAGAGAGTTGAGAGTTTTTGTTCTAAGTGGACTAGTCGACTAGGGCTATATATCAAGTCGACTACATTGGGGTAGTCGACTATATCACTAGGGTAAGTCGACTTGGGAAGGGATTTTTGTGTGTAAGTAATCAAGGCTATTACAAAACTTTCTACGTTACACAACAACTTCCACAAACACCCATAAGCATAATAAACTCCATCTGAGGTAGAGCAAACATCATGTAGTAGTCGTGTTCGTCCATCATCAAAATCTAGTAATTGGAGAGGCGTCAACATCTTGAACTTGTCAGGTTCCAACAAAAGGGCCATGAATGCCATTTTCCATCAGCAAATACGCAAAACGGTGGAATGTTATGTTGATGACATCGCGGTAAAAAGCCGCACTAAAGGTGATCACATAGCAGACCTGAAGGTGGTCTTCGACATCATGCGAGCTCATCAATTGAAGATGAATCCCACAAAGTCCTTCCTGGGGGTGGCCAGTGGCAAATTCTTAGGATTTGTTGTAACATCCACCGGAATTCACTTGGACCCGGAAAAGGTTCGCGCTATCTAGGAGATGCAACCTCCGAGAAATCTCAGAGAACTCAGAAGATTGCAAGGACGATTGGCGTACATCCGCAGGTTCATCTCAAACCTTTCCGGAAGATGCCAACCTTTCGCTAAGCTGATGAAGAAGGGTGTCTCATTCACTTGGGATAACGCTTGCCAACAAGCGTTCGAGGAAATCAAGCAATACCTCACCCAACCACCAGTCCTTGCAGCTCCAGTAGCCGGAAAGCCGTTTCTGGTGTACGTCCGAGCAATGGATCACTCTTTGGGAGCTCTACTAGCTCAGAATGACGATCAGGGACGTGAGCAAGCAATCTACTATCTAAGTAGAACAATGATCGGAGCCGAACATCGGTATAACCCGATCGAGAAGGAATGTTTGGCACTAGTGTTCGCTATCCAGAAAATGCGACACTATCTGGTAGGCCAAACTATAAACGTCATATCAAAAATCAACCCCCTGAGGTTACTTATGACTAAACCTTCATCGCTAAATGGCCGACTGGCAAAATGGGCCATATTGCTCTCCCAATATGAGATGCGCTTTTTACCACAAAAGGCCATTAAGGGACAAGCAGTCGCGGATTTCCTAGCTGAGCACCCAGATCCGAGGGCAGCCAAAGTCTACGAGGATCTCCCAGATGAAGTTGCTGAAGTCTGCCTGACTCAGACATCGTTCGAAAGTCAAGTATGGCAACTTTTCTTCGACGGTGCATCAAGAACAAGCCCGAAGGGACACTTAGTAGCAGGGGTAGGAGTAGTACTCGTATCCCCACAAAATTATGTGATTCCCCGAGCTGTCTCATTAACTGAGCCTTGTTCCAACAATGTGGCGGAGTACAACGCTCTTTTGATTGGGATGCAATTCGCCGATGAGATTGGCGTTAAAAATCTCGAGGCATACGGCGACTCCAAGCTCATCGTCAGCCAAGTTCGCGGGGAGTACGAAGTCAGACATGAAGACTTAGTACCCTATTACAACGCGACTATCCGCATGGCCGAGGGGTTTATAAGCTTCTACATCGACCATGTACCGCGCAGGCAAAATGCGCACGCAGATGCACTCGCATCCCTGGCTGCCTCCTTAGCTCTTCCAGCTGGAGCAATGGAGAAGATATTCGTCTACAGCCACGACCTGTATTGCCCGAGAAATGCTCTCGAGGATTATCAGGAGTCAACGGGAGGTCGTCACGCGAAGAAGCACTTGAAGCATCAACCGGTCCAGAGCTTAAAGACTGGCGATTCCCCTATATCGACTACATCTTATACGACATCCTGCCTGAAGACACCAAAGAGGCGGCTGCCATTCGAAGGAAAGCCCCCAAATTCTATTATAATGCGATTACGCGAACATTGTATCGTCGATCGCATGACGGGATCTTGCTCCGGTGCCTCTCACCAAAGGAGGCTCAAGAGGTATTGAAAGAAGCCCACGACGGCATGTGTGGAGCCCATCAACCTAGCCCAAAACTGGCACATCGACTTCAAAGATTGGGTTACTACTGGCCCAAGATGATTGCCGATGCCGTCACTTATGCCAAGAGATGTCACGCCTGCCAAGTGCACGGCGATTTCATCCATCAAGCACCAGGGTACCTCCACTCTACGGCCTCTACCTGGCCATTTGAAATGTGGGGCATGGACGTGGTTGGTCCTATCAGCCCACCATCATCAAAAGGATATCAGTTCATTTTGGCAATAACCGATTATTTCTCCAAATGGGCCGAAGCCATCCCTTTGAAGGAGGTCAAATCGTCGAACGTGATCAAGTTCGTGAAACATCACGTTATTTACCGTTTTGGTGTACCTCGACGAATTGTCCACGACAATGGGCCCCAGTTCATTAGCCAGGCTTTCCAGAGATTCTGTGCCAAGTTCAGAATCCAGAGTGTGTCCTCAATGGCATACTATCCTGCCGCTAATGGCCTCGCAGAAGCTTTCAACAAGACTATTGGCAAGCTTCTCAAGAAGTTCGTCTCGAAAAGTCAACGAGAGTAGGACGACAAGTTGGGTGAATGCTTATGGGCTTACCGCACAACTGTGCGAACCCCAACTAAAGCTACGCCATTTTCTTTGGTCTATGGGTGCGAAGCCGTGCTCCCATTAGAGATCCAAATTCCATCTCTACGCGTCGCCTTGACAGCGGAGATGACAACCGAGGAGAAGCATCGACAGCGACTCCAAGAACTGGAGGCCTTAGATGATAAGCGTCTGCAGGCCCAGCAACAAATCGAGCTCTACCAAGCTCGAATTACCAGAGCCTTCAACAAGAAAGTTAAAGTGCGAACTTTCAAGAAAGACGATCTTGTCTTAGCCGTCAGAAGACCCATGGTAATGATGCACAAGATAAAAGGAAAATTCCAACCCAAATGGGAAGGACCATTTGTAGTAGAGTCAGTCTACTCAAATGGGTCGTATCGCCTCATAACCTCGAATGGCGATACACTCATGATGCCGATCAATGGCAGGTTCCTGAAGAAATACTATCCTTAGATGGTATTCTTCCGCTGATCAAGTTAAAAATACACCTCTGATCAAAACAAGAAGAGCTTCTTCATTAATATCCGACGCCCCCGACGGCTAAGGATAGAAGAAAATGTTGGCTTCTAAGTCCAACATAAGTCTTCGACAACTCATCATGCTGAGGGGAATAGCATGGCTAGCCCAACTCAAACGGTAGTTGGTAAAGGCACCTCAAACCCGTTGACAGCTGAGGATTTGCTAAAAATCCTAAGGGACACGTTCCCATTTGATCCGACGCCTCCGACGGCTAAGGATAGAGGAAAATGTTGGCTTTTAAGTCCAACATAAGTCTTCGACAACTCATCATGCTGAGGGGAATAACATGGCTAGCCCAACTCAAACGATAGTTGGTAAAGGCACCTCAAATCCGTTGATAGCTGAGGGTTTGCTAAAAATCCTAAGTGGACTTGGCTCCACTCTTTCCTCCAAAATCCCCTACCAATTCTCATCCACAGAATGGTAGGTCTACAAAATACAACCATTACTAAGTTAACACTATACCTCTGGTAATGGAAACTTTTCAATATTTCTTGTCGAGTACAAATTTTGCTTGTCAACTCTACACGGAGTATCAAATTTTCAAATTTGCCAAGTTAACACTACACCTCTGGCACTTCAAAATTTTCACTTGTCAATTCTCACCAATAGAATGACAGGTCCTCAAATTGCTCTTATCATGAGTCAGTCTTTGTCAAGTTAATATCACACCTCTAACAAATTACTGTTAAAGTTTAACACCACACCTCTAAACAGTAATCAAGTTTCTGCCAGGTTTAATATTACACCTCTGACAGTCACTTTTCTTCAGACTTCCACATCGAAGCTGAAATGGATGATGCTAAGTTAACACCACACCTCTAGCATCCAAGTCATTGCTAAGTTCAACAATACACCTATGGCCATGACTTTCCCTCGGACTTCCTTATGCAAGCCGAGATGACCAATGCTAAGTTCAACATTACACCTCTAGCATTACCCTCACTGTCAAGTTAAACATTACACCTATGACAGTGACACTTCTGAGTTAAGTTAATATCACACCTCTGACTCACATCCTTGTCAAGTTAACATTACACTTCTGACAAGACCACTTCCAACCCGTTAAGTTAATATCACACCTCTGACGGTAACAAACTTTCCTAGATTCCCCACGAGTCTAGCCCCACTTGTTATTCTCTTCAACAGAATAACAAGTCTACCTAAAAACATTGTTAGGTTAATACTACACCATCAACAGTGTTTCCATCAAATCCCCAGTTGAGCTCAATCAAGTTAATCCCAAACACTTGATAAAAGTTCACCCTCCCTGGGGGTACCAATTCTACTTGTCACTTTCTCTTATAAAGTGGCAGGTCCATCAAAAATTTCACCTCTGTCAAGTTAATATTACACCTCTGACAGTATCGTGAGAGTTCCTGAAATAGGATCTTTCTCCACAAAGTTTGACTTATTAAAATTTCCATCATAATTTTGACAAAGTCAAAGACTCTTTGCTTCTATGCGTCTAATTAAAGACAAAAAAGTTCAAGACAATGAAAGCAAAAAGAGAAGTGTCACTTTTATTTATTTCCAGGTACATGAAGGTGATACAAAAACGCTCTCTTATACAATAAGATTGAGTGTTACAGTCAAAACGCTCTCTTACAATAAGATGGAGTGTTACAATTAAGGAGTACGAAGAAGCCCCTCTCTCTCTCAGAGGATGCACTCACTCCTTAAAGCCGCGTCTGATTCCAAGTGCGCGATGTTTTGTGGCTACAATAGAAGCTGGTTACACCACGATGCATGATGTAAACATCGAAAGAGCCCTAGCTGACTAAGCTAAGAGCAATGGTGTTCTTGAGGTCCGGTGGAAGCAGAAAGTCCGGCAACCCTTCGTTCATGAACATCTCTTTCCCCAGCAGACCATCCAGCAGACATGAGGAGTCCTTGATGTTACTTCTGGGGTGGGAGAGGAAGAGGATCCTACCTGCCGCCGTGTCCACCGTAACCTCCTCGCCGCCATACTTACCCTGACCATCTCTTGCCAGCAGGCATGATTGGTGCAGTGGATCTGAAGAGACCTTGGCGAGAGTCGATTCCTCGTCAGGGACATAATATATTCCCTTGTGGACGACGAGGATCATAATATATTCCCTTGTGGACGAACATCGAACAAGTCCGCCATCCGATATATTCTCCCACGGACTTAGCGAACATGAAGAAGGATGATCAAGCCTACCTGCAAAAAAAAGCAAACAGGGAATCAGACAATTCAGAGCTTAGTACATGATTGTTATACATATTTGCATATTTTACCACTTCCATACCATGCATATTGTATATAAATATGTGATTTTTAACCCCTTTTCTCTCTATTTTTGCAGACCCACAACTTAAAGAGAAAAAGCCCATTAATCACTTTAATTAGCAATAATTAAAGAGATTAAATCAAAAGAGCTCAAGATTTGAAATCAGAATCCAGAGAGATCCGCGCGCCAACTGAAGACTCTAGAAGGACACGTGGATAACAACCTTGCAACCAACTCGTACCAGAAAGTTGTTAGCCAACGGCCTCAACAGTGCCGCCCCTGCCGCGCGCGCGCGGCAGATCCAAGGCCGTTGAGATCCAGATTTTGCGCCAACGGCCAGGGCTCTAGAGGCTTCTCACTGATGGCTATAAATAGGTGACCAGGGTCTGCACAAAAAAAGGAGAGAAGAGAGAGAAGAAAATAGGGGAAAATTCTTGTATTTTGTTTTCTCCTAGGTTTTTAGACTTCATCTTCTTCCTCCTAGAGATCTTGATAAAGTGAGAGAGAGAGTGCTGTTTGAGAGCTTGTATCAAGGAAGTGACATTCTTGTGGCCAAGAATTAATCAAAAGAGCTCCATTCATCTCTTTGCAAACTCTAGTATGCTTTACTTTACCTTGCTTTAATTTCTTGCTTTGATTCTAGTTCATTGTAATTGCTTTAGATCTTTGCTTTACATAATGAATTGTGGCTTTGTTACTTGTGTAATGGAGAGCTAAATACCTATAGCATGGCTAGCTAATAAATTACCTAGCTAACTTTTATCTCTTTGGATGATTGCTTGTTTCAATACTTGAATAATTAGAGTTTCTTTTGATTTCCAAGGAAGTATAGTTGCTTTCCCTTGGTAATGGCTTGTTAAAACTCCATATGACTCATGTGTGCCTCGGATAGAGCCTTGTCAAGAACAAGAGCCTTTGATGGAACATGAGGATGGATCACCAAACATGTGCTACTTGTTAAGAACAACTTCTTTACTTCAAGCTAATTGTAGTTATGTCTTGAATGTATAAATGAATGTTGATTCTTTCAATTTAGCATCCTTTGAGTACCAATCCTAGAGTTCATCATTGAACATCTATTTAGTGAGCCTATGATTCAATATGAGGCTTCAAGCTAACAACAAGAGAACACTAATCTTCAAGATGGAAACATCAATTGAACAAACATGCAAGTTATTTTAATTGCCAATGAATCAATATGAGGCAATCTTGCAATCACCATTGAGTTTAGCAAGTTAGCAATGAGGTAAAGTTAGCTAGCCATGTACCTTCTCATATAAAAGTTTTCCAACACTTTCTTTTAGCTTTTCTTTCTTTGCAATACACATCACTCATCCTTTTAATTTCTTTTCCATAATGCACAAATCCATCACTTCTTTTCATGTTACTTCTTACAATTGTGTAAATACATAGAAGACATTTCGTTTTCATTTCTTCACTACATACCGTAACGCTTCTATCGCTAGCTCTCCTCGAGAACGACCCGGTATAGCCATTGCTATAGCGGAGATTGGAAAGGGTATAACGATCTTTAAATACATTTGTGGGAGTGATCTAAGCACCAAGGTGGATTCTAACCTTCATCTCTTTGATAAATATTTGTGCTAAAACTCTACTGATTAAGCTGGTCAAAAAAAAGAAAAAAAAGAAAAAAAAATACTTAACTACTGATTAAGCTGGTAGGTAGTGCTTCAAGAAGCATTACCAATCACGCTTAAAGGTGGTCAAAAAAAAAAAAAAAACTTAACTACTGATTAAGCTGGTAGGTAGTGCCTCAAGAAGCATTACCAATCACGCCTAAAAGTGGTTAAGCCCTTAAATTCCTAAGTGGCCTAGTTTACTCGAGTCATCGAACCCTAGGGATGTTTTCTCATCTGATGCCCTCAAACCGTCTGGTTTGGGAGTCATCGGTAAGAGACTCGCTACATGGGTAAACTAGAAAACCTAAGGATGCTAAGGGAATGTAAATAAATAAACATTGTAAATAAAAAAAAATTTATATATATATTAGTAAATAAATGAACTTAGTCTAAGAAAGATCCTTCATATTTATAGATGTATATATCCTAGGATTGATGCAAAATCCGGTTTTAATCTTTTCCCTAAAATCTTAACCTAAGATGAAAACATCACTCCAAATAGACACTTATAAGAGGAATGAAAAATTTAGAGTAACCTAAAACCTATAGATCAAGTTAGAATCTTTAAAACATGGATCAAAAATTTCACTAACCCTTTTATTTTTCTTTATGGATTTTGTGGGTGCAATCCGCTGAAAACCCTCAGGAGACAACACTCCTCCTCTAGGGTAGCCTAGAGGTTTAACGGCTTGTTGCACGTGCTCAGTGCAATCGTGTCACCTACGAAAGTGGTGTAATAAATTAGTTAGGATTTTCTTTTTCTTTTTCTTTCTTTTTTCTTTCTTTTTTGCTCGAGGACGAGCAAAAGCTAGGTATGGGGGTGTGATTGTTATACATATTTGCATATTTTACCACTTCCATACCATGCATATTGTATATAAATATGTGATTTTTAACCCTTTTCTCTCTATTTTTGCAGACCCACAACTTAAAGAGAAAAAGCCCATTAATCACTTTAATTAGCAATAATTAAAGAGATTAAATCAAAAGAGCTCAAGATTTGAAATCAGAATCCAGAGAGATCCGCGCGCCAACTGAAGACTCTAGAAGGACACGTGGATAACAACCTTGCAACCAACTCGTACCAGAAAGTTGTTAGCCAACGGCCTCAACAGTGCCGCGCCCCTGCCGCGCGCGCGGCAGATCCAAGGCCGTTGAGATCCGGATTTTGCGCCAACGGCCAGGGCTCTAGAGGCTTCTCACTGATGGCTATAAATAGGTGACCAGGGTCTGCACAAAAAAAGGAGAGAAGAGAGAGAAGAAAATAGGGGAAAATTCTTGTATTTTTGTTTTCTCCTAGGTTTTTAGACTTCATCTTCTTCCTCCTAGAGATCTTGACAAAGTGAGAGAGAGAGTGCTGTTTGAGAGCTTGTATCAAGGAAGTGACATTCTTGTGGCCAAGGATTAATCAAAAGAGCTCCATTCATCTCTTTGCAAACTCTAGTATGCTTTACTTTACCTTACTTTAATTTCTTGCTTTGATTCTAGTTCATTGTAATTGCTTTAGATCTTTGCTTTACATAATGAATTGTGGCTTTGTTACTTGTGTAATGGAGAGCTAAACTCCTATAGCATGGCTAGCTAATAAATTACCTAGCTAACTTCTATCTCTTTGGATGATTGCTTGTTTCAATACTTGAATAATTAGAGTTTCTTTTGATTTCCAAGGAAGTATAGTTGCTTTCCCTTGGTAATGGCTTGTTAAAACTCCATATGACTCATGTGTGCCTCGGATAGAGCCTTGTCAAGAACAAGAGCCTTTGATGGAACATGAGGATGGATCACCAAACATGTGCTACTTGTTAAGAACAACTTCTTTACTTCGAGCTAAATTGTAGTTATGTCTTGAATGTATAAATGAATGTTGATTCTTTCAATTTAGCATCCTTTGAGTACCAATCCTAGAGTTCATCATTGAACATCTATTTAGTGAGCCTATGATTCAATATGAGGCTTCAAGCTAACAACAAGAGAACACTAATCTTCAAGATGGAAACATCAATTGAACAAACATGCAAGTTATTTTTAATTGCCAATGAATCAATATGAGGCAATCTTGCAATCACCATTGAGTTTAGCAAGTTAGCAATGAGGTAAAGTTAGCTAGCCATGTACCTTCTCATATAAAAGTTTTCCAACACTTTCTTTAGCTTTTCTTTCTTTGCAATACACATCACTCATCCTTTTAATTTCTTTTCCATAATGCACAAATCCATCACTTCTTTTCATGTTACTTCTTGCAATTGTGTAAATACATAGAAGACATTTCGTTTTTATTTTTTCACTACATACCGTAACGCTTCTATCGCTAGCTCTCCTCGATAACGACCCGGTATAGCCATTGCTATAGCGGAGATTGGAAAGGGTATAACGATCTTTAAATACATTTGTGGGAGTGATCTAAGCACCAAGGTGGATTCTAACCTTCATCTCTTTGTTAAATATTTGTGCTAAAACTCTACACAACTCTTTCCCAATCAAATTTTTGGCGCCGTTGCCGGGGAGAGCAACGGTATTTGTTTGAAAGTGAAGAATTAAACGAATACTCTTCTCTGTTGCAGGTACAGGTTGAAGATACAGCAAATCTTGCATAACAGAAACATATAAGTGGACCTGGGCCTCTGCTCTCGAAAGCAGAGACCAGGATCCCTCTGACTTGCCGCGTTCCCACTGCAAAAGCCGCGGTTCCGCGGCAAGGAGGAGTTGACTACTGACCAGTTTTCTGCAGGGCTTGCTTCTCTGCAAAATACAGCTGCTGAAATACTTTAAGTCTTGTATTCTTCACCATATATCTGCTAATCAACAGTAAAAAATAGGTTGCAAAAGTTAAAAAATTGTTTAGACATTTGCATCTCTAGGCACGTGTCTTTCAATTTCTTTACTTTTACTGTTGAAGAGTGCGGGGGACAAGGTACGAAAGCATAGCATATAGACTAGGACACACTCATTGTTTGATTTAATTACGCTTTGAGTGAACCTTGTTTGTTGATATTGTACACTTGCACTAATTGATTCTAAGGGCAAATCCCATAAAAAAGATAAGGTGGGGATTTTATCGCCCCTTCCTTAGCCCACAAACCATTTTCCCACGCACTCACAATCCTAAGCTTTTAAATAAAAATTGCTAGACGTTGGCCCTAGGGACATCCGGACTCACTTAGGAGATTATCCTAAGGGGGAAAAGTGTTGGAAAGTGACTTTCGTAAAATCGGTGTCTAGGAAAGGGGTTGAGGGCCGAAAGCCCGAAGGTTGTTGGTTACTTAATTAAGGAACGTCTCTGACGGAAAACCTCCCACCAACCTTACCCTTACCTGGCTGATTTGCTTATAGTCAGAGTCTACACTGAACCTCCTGTGGACGATCTACAGTTAGGAGTCGTCTAGGTCCAGAAAACCTAGAAAGCTTGGATTGATTTTTCTTTTTTCTTGATTGTTATTTTTCATTTTTCCGCCTGTGTGAAAGGTGCACGTTGATTGTGTAAGTGTATGCAAGAGTGGTATCGAGATCCGAATTCTGCTAGGCTTGTGAGAGTTTCTATACTGCCACATACACCACCACTCGACACAATCATGACCACCAACGTGTCATTGCAAGACAAGTTCTATCCTATCCGCACATCACTTCCATCTTGCATTCTCCTCCCAAACACAAATGGAAATAATTTTGAGTTGAAGCCCCAGTTCATAAACACTCTTCCACGATTCCATGGCCTTGAATCTGAGGATGCGTACTTCTTCATCCGAGAGTTTGAAGAAGTATGCCTTATGATGAGAATTTCCCAGTTAACCGAGGATGCTGTCAGACTTAGGTTTATACCTTTCGCATTAAAGGATATTGCTAAGAAGTGGCTTTATAATCTCCCAGTTAGCTCAATTTCTTCTTGGGATGATTTCGTTAAGGTCTTTCTTAAAAAGTTTTATCCTATCCATAAGACAGCCCTGATGAGGAAGAATATAATGCAGTTCAAACAAGAAGCCAATGAACCGTTTTGGAAGTATTTTGAGCGCTTCAAAGACCTAGTCGCCCTGTGTCCCCATCACGGTATAGAAAAATGGCGCCAGTGCCAGATTATCTATGATGGGCTTGATTATCAGACTAAGACGCTCCTTGAAACCATGTGTCAAGGAGAATTCTTAAAGAAGGATGAAGATCAGGGTTGGGATCTTTTTGAGGCTCTAGCTGAAAAGACAATCCAGTGGGAGTCATGTACTGAGAAACCTACACCCACAACTTCCAGAACTGGTTTACATTCCATAGAATCCTCAATAGCTGCAGAAGCTAAGATAACTCAATTAATGAAGAGGATTGAATTGTTAGAGTCCAGGGAAAACTCTGCTGTTAATCAGGTCAACCCAACACCAGTGGTAAACCCGGGTTGTACCTACTGCCATGATTTGAATCATCTGTTTGAGGAGTGTCCAGTTTATCAAACTCAAATGTTTCAGGAGAGTACGAATGCCACGTACACCAGACCCACTTACAACCCTTACTCTAAAAACCTATAATCCTGGATGGCGTAACCATCCAAACTTCTCTTGGAGTCAGTCTGGTCCTGAGCAGCCGAGACAGCCATTTCCACAACAATACCCTGCTCAGTCTCATCCACCGACTTACCACCAGAACCACCAAATGTTCATTCATACCAGAGCCCTCCAAGATTCCAATCATATCAAAATCCTGTGCCATACCAAGCAAATTTTCAACCCCAGTATCAACATCATCCACCACCCAATCCTTCAGATAAAAGACTTTCTGATTTGGAGAAAATGATAGAGACCTTATCTAAGACCCAAGCAGCAATGATGAACAATCAGCAGCAGGACATGAATAAATTGCAAATCCAAATAGGGCAGTTGGCTAATTCTCTGACTGAAAGACAAAAAGGAGTGTTACCTAGCCAACCAGTACCAAATCCCAAAGCCCATTTTCCTCTGCATGATGTTGAAGACTTGGGACCCAACCAAAGCCAATGCCAAGCTATTCAAATCCTTAGGTCTGGGAAACGTGTAGATAATAAGGTTTCAAATCATTCTCCCAAATCTGTGCCAATGCCACCACCTTCTGTTCCAATCCAGCCTTTGCAAGACATTCCTTCTTCAAGCACACATCCATCCACTTCCCAGTCAAAAGAAAAAGAGAAAGTTGATGAGCAAACATATAAGCCTGTTGTCCCATTCCCAAATAGGCTTACAAATCATAAGATGAATGCTCACATGGAGAAGATAAGAGAGATATTCAATCAAGTACAAATCAATGTCCCTCTCTTAGATGCCATTCAACAAGTCCCATCCTACGCCAAGTTTCTGAAAGAAATGTGTACAAAAAAAGAAAAGCAAGTGTCCCTAAGAAAGTCTTTCTGGCGTCCAACATAAGTGAACTGCTCAATGGTCCAATCCCTGTGAAGTACAAAGATCCAGGGAGCCCTACCATTTCTTGCATCATAGGGCAGACCACCATAAATAGGGCTTTGCTTGACTTGGGCGCTAGCATCAATCTTCTCCCCTTTTCTATCTATCAGCAGTTAGGGTTAGGCAACCTTCGTCCTACCCAGATGACAATTCAATTGGCTGACCGCTCTGTAAAGATTCCCAAAGAGGAAATTACAGATGTTTTGATACGGGTCGGGGAATTCATTTACCCCGTGGATTTTGTTGTTCTTGAAACACAGCCTGTACAAAATCACAGAGCGCAAACACCTGTCATTCTCGGACGTCCTTTCTTAGCCACCGCGAATGCAATAATCAATTGCCGAAATGGATCGATGCGGTTAACGTTCGGAGATATGACGAAAGAGGTGAATGTCTTCCATCTGGGGAAGCAGCCAAGGGATATGGATCATGATTCTTTTGAAGTAAACTTGATTGAGGGATTGACCAGTGAACATGTGGAAGAAATTGAGTATGAATCTGAAGAGGAGTTTGAGTTGGAGTCGGATGACTTCAACCTGGATCAGATTGTTGGATCAAATGTTGAACGGACCACTAATTCCACACCTATTCTTCCCTTGCACCATGAGCAACCAGTAATAGATCTTGTCCCTTCTTCTGAGCTTAAAGCTCTTCCCAATCATCTCAAGTACAAGTACTTGGATGAGAAGGAATCCTTTCCGGTAATAATTGCATCCAATCTCACTGAACAACAAGAAGAGGACCTTTTGACTGTGTTAAGGGAAAATAGAGAGGCCATTGGTTGGACCATGGCTGATATCAAGGGGATTAGTCCCTCCATTGTTCAACACAGAATTCATCTGACGGAAGATGCTAAGCCGAAAAGAGACCCACAGCGCAGACTTAACCCCATTATGCAAGAAGCTGTTAGATCTGAGATTTTGAAACTATTAGACAATGGGATTATCTATCCCATATCTGATAGTCAATGGGTAAGTCCAGTCCACGCTGTGCCTAAGAAAGCTGGATTTACTGTGGTGGAGAATGAGAATAAAGAATTGATACAAACACGTCTTCCAACGAAAGTGCGAGTTTGTATTGATTATAGGAAGTTGAATACCGCCACACGTAAAGACCACTTTCCACTTCCATTCATTGATCAGATGCTGGAGAGATTGGCGGGACACGAGTACTATTGTTTCCTGGATAGATATTCAGGATATAATCAGATCCCAATTGCTCCCGAGGACCAAGAGAAAACGACCTTCACCTGTCCATTTGAAACGTTTGCGTACAGAAGGATGCCCTTCGGCCTTTGCAATGCTCCTGCAACATTTCAACGTTGCATGTTGAGCCTGTTCTCGGACATGGTGGAGAAATTTTTGGAAATTTTTATGGATGACTTTTCGATCTATGGGGATTCTTTTGAGCAATGCTTGTACCATCTGAAGCTGGTTTTACAACGATGCATGGAGAAAAATTTGACACTTAACTGGGAAAAGTGTCATTTCATGGTCAAGCAAGGAATTGTGCTTGGACACAAGGTATCAAGAATAGGAATTGAGGTAGACAAGTCTAAAGTGGAAGTCATAACAAAGCTCACTGAACCTACATGTTTAAAGGACATTAGATCATTCTTAGGGCATGCCGGCTTCTATAGACGATTCATTCAAGGGTTTAGCAACATTGCAAGACCCTTGACAAATCTCTTAGGAAAGGATGTACCCTTTATCTTTGATGAGGAATGTCAAAAATCGTGGAGAGAGCTTAAGGATAGACTTGTCTCAGCACCGATCATCTCTGCACCAGATTGGACCAAGCCTTTTGAGATTATGTGTGACGCCTCTGACTTTGCTATAGGCGCTGTTTTAGGACAGCGTATTGATAATAGGCAACACGTAATCTATTATGCTAGCAGAACGCTAAATGATGCCCAACTCAATTACACGACTACTGAAAAGGAATTTTTAGCAGTTGTCTTTGCGTTGGAGAAATTTCGTCAATATCTGCTAGGGTCCAGAACTGTTATTTTCACTGATCACTCCGCCCTAAAATACTTGATGCAAAAGAAGGATGCTAAGGCAAGATTGATTCGTTGGATACTTCTTTTGCAAGAGTTTGATTTGGAAATAAAAGATAAAAAGGGCGTTGAGAACGTGGTTGCGGATCACTTGTCGAGAATCCCAAACGCACCTAAGGAAAGAATACCGATTAACGATGATTTTCCTGACGAGCACATTTTTGAGATATGTGGAGAGCCCTGGTATGCTGATATAGTGAACTACCTTGCTACCAGGCAAATACCTTCTCATTGGTCAGGACAAGAAAAACATCGTTTTCTGCGCCAAATGCGGTTCTTCTTTTGGGATGAACCGTATTTATTCAAGTACTGTCCTGACCAAATCATACGTAGATGCCTTCCTGAGGATGAACATCAGAGCGTTTGACATTCTGTCACAAGTTAGCTTGCGGTGGACATTTTGGTCCACGGAAAACTGCGGAAAAAGTGCTTTAGAGTGGATTCTACTGGCCCACTCTCTTTAAGGATGCATATACCTTTTGCAAGCTTTGTGATAAATGTCAAATGACGGGTCGTATTACACAGCGAGATATGATGCCCCTCACACCCATCTTGGAAGTCGAAATTTTTGACCTCTGGGGCATCGATTTTATGGGACCCTTTCCTCTGTCTTACGGTAACCAATACATTTTGGTAGCCGTAGATTATGTTTCTAAATGGGCTGAAGCGATTCCAACACGGACAAATGACAACCATGTTGTCATCAAGTTTTTAAGAGACTACATCATCTCTCGCTTTGGAGCCCCCCGTGCGATAATAAGTGATAATGGGAGTCATTTTTGCAATAGGGCTTTTGAAGCCCTGATGCGCAAGTATTCTATCACTCACAAATTATCCACGGCTTACCATCCTCAAACCAATGGGCAAGTTGAAGTCACGAATAGACAGATAAAACTCATTCTGGAGAAAACTGTAGGACAGAACCGTAAGGATTGGTCCATCAAACTCACTGATGCCTTATGGGCATATAGGACCGCTTACAAGACTGTCCTCGGTATGTCTCCATATCGAGTTGTATTTGGGAAACCTTGTCACTTGCCTGTTGAATTAGAACACCGAGCTATGTGGGCTTTAAAACAGCTGAATTTGGATTTGGATAAAGCCGGTGCTTTAAGGAAGTTGCAGATATCCGAGCTTGAAGAGCTGAGAAACGAGGTATATGATAATGCTCGGATCACGAAGCACAGAACCAAGCTTTTTCACGATAAATCCATTCACAGGAAAATTTTTGTCGTAGGACAAAAGGTTCTGTTGTATAATTCACGACTCCATCTTTTCCCTGGTAAACTGAGAACCAGGTGGTCAGGGCCATTCATTGTGCAGACTGTCTTTTCCCATGGTGCGATTGAGATTCTTGACCCGAATAATGGCAACAAATTCACTGTGAACGGTCAACGTCTTAAGCCATTTTTTACCACTGATTCCTGTCACACGATGTTCACGAATTGGGTCTTTGTGACCCAGTTTATTTGTGACATTTCCATCTGTATAGTTTCCCATGCATTTTCCTGCATATTATTTTGGGACCACACTTGTAAATATTTTCTTTTACACTTTTGTAAATAATAAAAAAAAATAAATAAATAAAAAAATTAGGGGTTTTTGTGCATATAAAAGTTCCACATTCCTAGGATTTTCTCTTCCCATTTCCAAACTCTTTTGACCTAGGGTTATAATTATATCTTTGACCTAGGGATAACTTTAGAAATCCCATTTTTTCTTCCCCCTATAAATACTCTCTTCCCCAACTCATCCTCCCTCAAACGAAAACTTCTCCTCAGATCTGAAAATCTCCTTCCACAGCCGACCTCCACCAAAATTCTGCTCCCCAGTTTTCCTAATCTGCCGCGCCCTGCCGCAGTTCCGTCGCATTTTGACACTTCAGGCGCGCTGGAAAATTTTAGGCTGACTGACTTCTTTCCCTGGAGACAAAAACAGACCCATTCTTCCTGAAGCTGTCTCTGGTGCCTTCTGCACACCTGTCTTTTGATTTCCCCCCACGAAATCCGGGGTGGTTTGATCTCTTGGTTCCTTTGCTCTAAATTTTTACTGTTATTAATGGCCCCTAGCTTGTTTGTGGAGAGGGATTTCTCTAAACTTTTGAATGATCAAGGGGGATATGGGCATATATTTGTAGATCTAATACATGCGTGGAATTGGTATTCCTTAGTTTATGATAACAATGACAATAATGCTTACTATTGCCCTGATTTGGTCACCACATTTTACAACACATTGGATCATGCATCTGTTAATCATAACACACAACAATTCACAGTTCATATGCCATATGGTGACATCTTTGTCACCATTTCACTCATTGCTGAAATCACCAATGTCCCCATTCATCCCCATTATACTGACTCGTTGCCACTAGTTGATTACATGCCTATCATGGGGATCCGCTGCACAGAGCAGGACCGTGGGCTCAAAGCCCAATCCACATTTAGAAATGTACATTGCATTGGACGTTGGCTCCAACGCAATATTTTTGGACTAGATCATACCACGACTTTCAACAGACCCGTGTTACAAATCATTCATGATTTAATGACTCATAGACACACGGTTTGTCTGAATAGGGCCATTTTTCATGCCATACTTGATAATTCCTCCCGCACTCGGGGTGCAAAATATTCTCATCCAGTATTGATTACACGTTTGTGTAGAAACTTCCTACCAGACGTTGTATTTGACTCATTTGACCGAGTGTATGTTGTAGCTGAGAAAACCACCAGTGCATACACTGGTTGCTTACACGCCCTCTGGACATCTCGTGCCCAACCTGAGGACATTCCTGTGGAGTCCTCTTCGGAGGAGAGCTTAGAGGAGGAAGATGAGCCCCAATTTTGGAGACAGGACCCACCAGCAGACTCACGAGCCTTCATGTCCGTCATTTGGAAGGGCATGAAGAAGTTATTTAGGGGGCAGGTCCGGCTTAGGAAGAAGGTAGAGGAGCAATCCTCTCGCTTAGAAGGTATAGAGGCAGCGTTGAGGAGAACACAGTCGGCTGGACCGAGCACCACCGCGGGTCCAAAACGACAGAGGGAGTAGCTTTATCCTTTACCTATTTCATGCATCATTTCATATCGCATACATTGAGGACAATGCATGAGATAGGTATGGGGGGGGTAGATGCTAACATAGGATTTTTCACTTTCTTTTTAGGTTTTTTTATTTTTTTTTTTTTTTAGGATTTTTACTCTCTTTTTAGGTTTTTTTTAGATTATATTTTTTTTAGGTCTTTTTAGATTTTATCTTTCTTCTAGATTTTCCACTTTCTTTTTAGATTTTACTTTTCTTTTAGAAAAATAAAAAATTCATATTAAAAAAAAAAAAGAAATTCTTTGATCCATGTCTAAAGAATCAAACTTGAAATTTAGGGATTAAGGAAGCTCTAAATTAAGATTTCTAATTATAAGTTGAAAAGAGGAGTTTTGTTAGATTTTTAGGTTAAGTAATAAAGGATTAGAAAAATTACTAGATTTTAATTCTTTCTTTAGGATATAAACATTGAACATATTGAAGGATTAATCAAAGACTTTGTGATTTTAGTTACATATATATATATATAAAAAAAAATTGTATATAAATAATTAATAAACCACTAATTAAGCTGGTAAGTAGTGCCTTAAGAAGCATTACCAATCACGCCTAAAGGTGGTCAAAAAAGAAAAAAAGAAAAAAATACTTAACTACTGATTAAGCTGGTAGGTAGTGCTTCAAGAAGCATTACCAATCACGCCTAAAGGTGGTCAAAAAAAAAACTTAACTACTGATTAAGCTGGTAGGTAGTGCCTCAAGAAGCATTACCAATCACGCCTAAAAGTGGTTAAGCCCTTAAATTCCTAAGTGGCCTAGTTTACTCGAGTCATCGAACCCTAGGGATGTTTTCTCATCTGATGCCCTAAAATCATCTGGTTTGGGAGTCATCGGTAAGAGACTCGCTACATGGGTAAACTAGAAAACCTAAGGATGCTAAGGGAATGTAAATAAATAAACATTGTAAATAAAAAAAAATTTATATATATATATTAGTAAATAAATGAACTTAGTCTAAGAAAGATCCTTCATATTTATAGATGTATATATCCTAGGATTGATGCAAAATCCGGTTTTTAATCTTTTCCCTAAAATCTTAACCTAAGATGAAAACATCACTCCAAATAGACACTTATAAGAGGAATGAAAAATTAGAGTAACCTAAAACCTATAGATCAAGTTAGAATCTTTAAAACATGGATCAAAAATTTCACTAACCCTTTTATTTTTCTTTATGGATTTTGTGGGTGCAATCCGCTGAAAACCCTCAGAAGACAACACTCCTCCTTAGGGTAACCTAGAGGTTTAACGGCTTGTTGCACGTGCTCAGTGCAATCGTGTCACCTACGAAAGTGGTGTAATAAATTAGTTAGGATTTTCTTTTTTCTTTTTCTTTCTTTTTTCTTTCTTTTTTGCTCGAGGACGAGCAAAAGCTAGGTATGGGGGTGTGATTGTTATACATATTTGCATATTTTACCACTTCCATACCATGCATATTGTATATAAATATGTGATTTTTAACCCCTTTCTCTCTATTTTTGCAGACCCACAACTTAAAGAGAAAAAGCCCATTAATCACTTTAATTAGCAATAATTAAAGAGATTAAATCAAAAGAGCTCAAGATTTGAAATCAGAATCCAGAGAGATCCGCGCGCCAACTGAAGACTCTAGAAGGACACGTGGATAACAACCTTGCAACCAACTCGTACCAGAAAGTTGTTAGCCAACGGCCTCAACAGTGCCGCGCCCCTGCCGCGCGCGCGCGGCAGATCCAAGGCCGTTGAGATCCGGATTTTGCGCCAACGGCCAGGGCTCTAGAGGCTTCTCACTGATGGCTATAAATAGGTGACCAGGGTCTGCACAAAAAAAGGAGAGAAGAGAGAGAAGAAAATAGGGGAAAATTCTTGTATTTTTGTTTTCTCCTAGGTTTTTAGACTTCATCTTCTTCCTCCTAGAGATCTTGACAAAGTGAGAGAGAGAGTGCTGTTTGAGAGCTTGTATCAAGGAAGTGACATTCTTGTGGCCAAGGATTAATCAAAAGAGCTCCATTCATCTCTTTGCAAACTCTAGTATGCTTTACTTTACCTTGCTTTAATTTCTTGCTTTGATTCTAGTTCATTGTAATTGCTTTAGATCTTTGCTTTACATAATGAATTGTGGCTTTGTTACTTGTGTAATGGAGAGCTAAACTCCTATAGCATGGCTAGCTAATAAATTACCTAGCTAACTTCTATCTCTTTGGATGATTCCTTGTTTCAATACTTGAATAATTAGAGTTTCTTTTGATTTCCAAGGAAGTATAGTTGCTTTCCCTTGGTAATGGCTTGTTAAAACTCCATATGACTCATGTGTGCCTCAGATAGAGCCTTGTCAAGAACAAGAGCCTTTGATGGAACATGAGGATGGATCACCAAACATGTGCTACTTGTTAAGAACAACTTCTTTACTTCAAGCTAAATTGTAGTTATGTCTTGAATGTATAAATGAATGTTGATTCTTTCAATTTAGCATCCTTTGAGTACCAATCCTAGAGTTCATCATTGAACATCTATTTAGTGAGCCTATGATTCAATATGAGGCTTCAAGCTAACAACAAGAGAACACTAATCTTCAAGATGGAAACATCAATTGAACAAACATGCAAGTTATTTTTAATTGCCAATGAATCAATATGAGGCAATCTTGCAATCACCATTGAGTTTAGCAAGTTAGCAATGAGGTAAAGTTAGCTAGCCATGTACCTTCTCATATAAAAGTTTTCCAACACTTTCTTTTAGCTTTTCTTTCTTTGCAATACACATCACTCATCCTTTTAATTTCTTTTCCATAATGCACAAATCCATCACTTCTTTTCATGTTACTTCTTGCAATTGTGTAAATACATAGAAGACATTTCGTTTTCATTTCTTCACTACATACCGTAACGCTTCTATCGCTAGCTCTCCTTGAGAACGACCCGGTATAGCCATTGCTATAGCGGAGATTGGAAAGGGTATAACGATCTTTAAATACACTTGTGGGAGTGATCTAAGCACCAAGGTGGATTCTAACCTTCATCTCTTTGTTAAATATTTGTGCTAAAACTCTACACAACTCTTTCCCAATCAGTACACTTCAAAAACTAAGTCACAGACGCGACTATTTTCAAAGGCCGCAGACGCGGGAATGATCCGCGCAGCAAGCTAGAGTCCTGCGATAATAAAAACAGACGCGAGCGAGACTGTAATAAAAACAGACGCGAGCGAGACTGTGATACACACAGAATGCAAACGCGACTTAACTCCACATCCGCGTCTAAGATACAAGGCGCAGGGAATCAGACGCCGAAGACTGCCATCTCTCTGTTGGAGGAACAGGAGTTGCAAGATTCGGGTCTGAAGCCTTCAACCCGAGTTGGAATTCATCCAAGTCAGTGGCCTTAAAACGCGAGCTTCATGAGTAAAGCCGCGGCCAAGTACCAAAGACTTCTGTACTCGCGTCCAAGGAAGTTTAAGTCGGCGGCGCAAATTTCAGAAGGAATGCACCAACCACGACTTCACAAGAAGGTCCAGATGATATCTCTTTAAGGGGTATACTGAAATTCAAACTTGGTTAGATCTAAAATGTCATGGTAAGTGGGCATGGCATACCCGCAGAAGCCTCTGTTAAGAGTTGAACTATCTGCGTTGAGACGCGGACGTAAAAAGTGCTCAAAGAGACGCTTCCTGCCATTGAAATCACTTGACAGTGATAATCCATCGAAGAGACCAAACAGAAGCATGAAAGCTCTGGGTCATCTTCATCCACAGAGGCACCTTCATCCATGGAGGCAAACCCCTAATAGGGTCCTTGAAGGGAGAAGGCAGAGTCCCTCAGAGTACTCGTTCTCAAACAGAGCACGGTCTAAGCGGCCGCTGTTCAAGAGAAGGGGTGAGTCCTATTTATAGGCAACTCCTGATAACGGTCATTAATGGTTCATTAATTAAAACCGCCGGCCTTAATGACCGCACGACCGTCAAAGCCCAATGGGAGGCTGACGCGTGGGACGTCGCTTCGGGAAGCATCGCAGGCGCGAATCTCAAACCGTCAGCGCCGGTTTTGCATTAAAGGGCATTAACGCCCAAGTCCAATGAAAATCGACGCGTGGACAACTGCTTCGGGAAACAACGGATGACCCGGTTTCCCAATCGTCAGCGAAGACTTGACGGTCAAAGATCTCTAAAAATCTTTAAGTCAGGCTGCATTGAACGCAGATAGGAATGCCGCGTCCGGCTGCATTGAACGCAGATGGGAAAGCCGCGTCCAAGAATCTGCGTCACCTTTCTCAAATTGGAAGGCGTTCACCTGCGTTTTAAAGGAGCGTCCACGTGACTCAAAGTCGCGTCCCTTCAGCAAACGGGGCCCTTTCTAAGGGAAAGCACTTAGTCCATTCCGAGATTAGTGGAAAATACACAAGGCTGCGTCCCTCGCATCCGCTCAAGTCGCGTCTTCATTGACAGGACAAATTCGCGTTACTCAAAGCCGCGTTTGTCCCCACTGATTGACGCTGCATCTCATCAAAAGGACTTAGTTCTATCTGAGTTCTTATGAACTGATGACCGCGTCTCACCCTGTGATTGACGCTGCGTCTCATCAAAAAGGACTTAGTTCTATCTGAGTTCTTATGAACTGATGACCGCGTCTCCCTATGGATTGACGCTGCGTCTCATCAAAAAGGACTTAGTTCTATCTGAGTTCTTATGAACTGATGACCGCGTCTCACCCTGTGATTGACGCTGCATCTCATCAAAAAGGACTTAGTTCTATCTGAGTTCTTATGAACTGATGACCGCGTCTCACCCTGTGATTGACGCTGCGTCTCATCAAAAAGGACTTAGTTCTATCTGAGTTCTTATGAACTGATGACCGCGTCTCCCTATGGATTGACGCTGCGTCTCATCAAAAAGGACTTAGTTCTATCTGAGTTCTTATGAACTGATGACCGCGTCTCACCCTGTGATTGACGCTGCGTCTCATCAAAAAGGACTTAGTTCTATCTGAGTTCTTATGAACTGATGACCGCGTCTCCCTATGGATTGACGCTGCGTCTCATCAAAAGGACTTAGTGAAGTCTAAGTTCCTATGGAATGATGACCGCGTCTCACCCTGTGATTGACGCCGTGTCTCATCAAAAGGACTTAGTTCTATCTAAGCTCCTATGGACGGATGACCGCGTCTCACTCTATGGATCAATGCCGCGTCTCATCAAGCTCGACGCCGCGTCTCATTGAAAGAACTTAGTCTTACCTGAGTTCAGTATTCACAGCCAGTGATTAGGGAGTTGAATTCATCCACAGCTAAACAAAGAAGATGGAGCAAAAACTTCAAAAAACTTTTATTATATCGAAAATAGTAAAAGTGGATACAAACACTCTAATAGAGTGTCCTCTCCTTTACAAAAAAAAGGGAAGAAGGGGAAAAGGCTAAAAGTCTTGGTCCGGCAAAGAACGGATACGCTCCTTGAGACGATGCATCTCGTGCTGACGTGCCTTCTCAGCCTCCATCATGGCTTGGACCCGCAGCTCCTCTTCAGATAAAAAGGGTTTTGCAGCCAGCTGTGCTCGCAGAGATTCCAACCTGGAGGAATGAATGGTCTGGCTTTCTTCAGCTCGTGCCTTCGTAGCTTGTTGCTCCTCCAGCCTCTTCCGGACGGTGGCAAGCGTCCTCTCATTATCCGCGATCATGGCTTCCGCCTTAGCGATGGCAGACCGAGCATTGGTAATGGCGAGCTCTGCGTTTTGCCAGATGAACTCGGATTCCATTGAATCGTCAGCCAGTTTCTGACATTCAGCTTGGGAACGCTCGAGATTGCGGACCTCTTCAGCAACTTGTGCTTCCACCTCCTGTCGCTCTTGTTCCTGGGTGGCTAGGAGCCTAGTCAAGATGACCTGGGCTTCTTGAGAAGAACTAGCATTGTCCAAAGACTTCAGCTCTTTCAGGTCACTTCCCAATCGCTCCACCAACAGCATACACGACTTGGCAAGCGAGGAGCCTCCGGTTAATTCGATGTTACCGGCCATGTTTCCAAGAAACGTCCGGGCAAAGTCAAAAGAGCTACGCCCAGACAGGATAAAATCGATGCACGATCGCATCGCGTCAAGGAACTGCTGCACCGTTTTGCGTGTCAGGAAATCCATGGTGTCATCACCCGAGGTACTCCCCGACCCCCTTTCTATCATGAGTAAAGGGGTGCAAGCCGGCTCTTTTTGCGCAAGAGTCGTGCTGACCGGCGATACGGCAAGAGCGAGACTGGCCACTGGCGCTTCCGGAAGTATTATCGCTGCAGGAGCCTCCACAGCTAATGATGGAGTAGTAAGCGCAACCTCTGGGAGGTCCAGAGATGTCGAATCCTTGGGCGGATCCCGCGGAGTGGAAGTCTCCCTGGCTTCAATAGTTACCTCTTCACCCTGCAGAGTGGGTTCTTCCCCAGCCTTAGGGGTTGCCTCCTCTTCCGGCAAAATGGAAGGCTCCCCAATTTCAGTAGTTGCCCTCTCTGGAGTTATCTCGGCAACTGAAGCCTTGACTCCTTCAGACTGGGTCAGCTCTTTTAACGTCTCCTCGATATGCGAGGAGATCACAGCTTCAATGTCCCCGGCCAACCCTGCAGCATAAAAGAAGAATGTTAAAAATCCTCTTCAAAATGAAAAGGGAAATTAGGTCAAAAGGTGAAAAGAGTACCTTCAGCGGGAATAATCGCCAGCTGTGATACCGTTGATGGCTCACCACCGTATATTTCTTCCTCTGAGATGTGGGAGAACTACTCGGATCAGGAAGAGCGGGTTCATCGCCGTAGTCGACCTCGTCTTCAAAATCGCTTTCCCCTGAGAGTGAGGAAGACGATAGCGCCCGCGCGAGACTTCTGCAGCCGGAGCCTTGCCACCAATTACCCCAGTGGTAGGACTGGGGTCAACTGCCCGAGGACTGGAAATGAAGACACAAGGTGACCCAGGTTGCTGTGCCTCATCTCTCCCTTCATGAGCAAGTAAAAATCCGGGTTGAACTGAAATCCCCAGAATATCGACATCTCCTCCACTCATGATGTCGACCTCTAGCTGCTCATCCTCGTCAGCGATGGTGGCTCTGTCAACGAGCTCCCCTTCCTCCGTAGACCTACGGTCTCTGCTGCTCGACCTAGGGGCACGGACTAAAGGAACATCCTCTTCAGCTATATCTTCTTCCCTCGGTACCTCAACGACAGCAGGGATGTCTTCGGATCGGGAGACTTCGGTTGTCAAGTCTCTCCGAACCTTCTTGGGAGCAGGTTCAGCAGTTGAAGCAGAGCGCTGACGACGCTTGCTTACCACCTGTCGAGTCTTTGTCGCTCGTGGCTCTGCCCTTGCTGCTTGCGGCTCCTCCCTTGTTGGTCGCGGCTCCGCCCTTATTGCTCGTGGCTCCCTTCCCGATCTTCTCCCGACCTCCTTCTGGGCCTTCAGGTACTGGTCGGTGAGTTTCGAGTGTTTACCAGACTCTGACCTTGCCTCGAGATTTTGCATTGATGCTCTCAATACATGAAGACGCCGGAACAAAGTCTGATGTCTGGATGGCTTGGAAATACAAGTGCAGAAGCTGAAGCTCATACGGCACTTGGACCCCTCGATAGGTAGACGGAAAGTTGCTCCCGTCCCTCCGGCCACACTGTAGTACCAAGCCCGAGCACCTTCGAACAAGTTCCCTTCGAAGGCAAGTCGAGCATTGGGATTCCCGACGTAGAGTTGATCGTAGCCGAACTGTCGAGCGAAAACGATCGGCATGTACGGCTCGATGGTGCATGAAGTCCCTTGCCGGAAAAGCACATATCCGGGCCGAATATTGATCAACCACCAGAAGACTCCCGCGGACAACCTCGTGAAGCCATCTGGGCCCACGGAATCAGTAAATAGATCCCCGAAAGATGCACCAGAGATCTCGGGGAAGCAGCGATTGAGCTGGTAATTCGCAGGATCTGAAAGTCGCTTTCGGACGTAATATATATAAAGATCACGCCAGCTCGAATCCTCCAACCGCTGTACAAAAGGGACAGAACTCTCCCTCCAACGCACCGCCGTCATCAGAGAAGGGCAGTGCATCACGTACCAAGCCATGAGGTACGTATAAGGCAGCTCGATCCGAGGGTTGGGGCGCTTCACCGTCGGATTCCCCTCTGAGTCAACATACGGCTTGCCGTGGGAGTCGACAGTTTTCGGCGCCTCGCAGAAACTCTGGTTAGCGCCCGCAACCCGTGTTGACTGATTTTTCCTGCACACAAAAATTAGAATATTAGATTAAGAATAGATCGTGCGAGGAATCAGTTCTAATCCGCGGTAGCAGGGCTATGCGGGTCGTGATCCTCAAGGAGGGACTGCGATAGAAGCATTAAGCAAGTTTCTCTAAAAATTTATCTTTTTTAGTTAATTTGTTAGTCACGATGGTATTTACAAAGAAAAGTGGTATTTACAATGAGTTGTGGGAAAGAATATTGGAGAGGTGTGGATTTGATCTACAAAAAAAAATAAAAGAAAAGAAAGAATAGAAAACTAACCTTGGTTGGAGAAAATATGCGAAACCTAACACTTCTACCTTATTTCGGAGGCATTGAACGTATAAACCTTGGGATCAAACTCAGTCCGTTGTCGCATTAGGTCATCAAGCCTTGGGCAAGCATGAGTTGATACGCCTCGAGGAGGAGAACATCGCCATGGAATATCGTTGGAACCTACTAATCTTCGGTATACTTGTGGTTCGGTAAACGCTCGCGTGCTCGTCAAAGATCAACAAAAAGAAACACAGTAGAAAAGAAAGAGAAAACAAAGAAAAGCAACGACATAAGAACAAAATAAAAATTACCTTTTATTGATTACAATGGAAGAGAAGAGAATCATCTGTCGGTGTCACCCTCAACAAAGCCATCTCCCTCACTTACATAAAAATTACAAAAAGAAAAGAAAACCTAGAAGAAACCCTAAAAATCTGAACTTTGGCCCTTTGCTGGACGCTGGACACTCTGTACGTTGCATTGCAGGGATATTTATAGGTGCAGAAGGCCGAGGAGTCCTGGATGAACTTGCTCACGAAATCTGGGATTCTGACTCATCAACTTTGCCGCGGAACGCCGCGGAAACGCGGCACTTTAGTGGCTTCTGGCCACGCGCTTGGCGCGTGGCCTCTCCTGGTCCGTCCATCTGGGCTCCTGCTTTTAGAAGTTCAATCCTGGCTCTAAATATTGGGATATGGATATAACTTGAAAATCAAGTTATCTAGATTTGTATTCTCCCAATCTCTTTTAAACGAATTTCCTTCTCATCTTTGGCTTTTATGCTCATCCTGCAAGAGTTTAGGGTTGGGTAGAATTCTATCCTTCCCTCAACTTTAATAATTGCAACTTTAGCCCTTGTATATTTGCACTTTGACAATCTGATATTGCACTTTGACTCTTGGCTTCAAATATGGGCTTTGGGCTTCATTAGCTTTATTTCTTATAAAAATAAGAACTCGAGGCCTGCAACAATAAATTACAAATTATTAATAAATGTGCAGAATTAAATGAATAAATATGAAAATGTGATGGAAATATGATGATAAAAATGCACTTTTCACTACCAATCACACCCCCACACTTATCTTTTGCTCGTCCTCGAGTAAAAACAAAAAGAAATGAAAATTTAATCTAACCTAACTCACTTTCGTAGGAATCACGATTGCACTTAGCACGTGCAACAAGCCGTTAAACCCCTAGGTTACCCTAGAGGACGAGTGTTGTCTCGTGAGGGTTTTCAGCGGATTGCACCCACAAAATCCATAAAAAGAAAAAATTTGAATTATTATTGAAGAGACTAAGTAGTCTATAAGTTTTAGGATTATCATTTTTTTCATTCTTCAAACCTAGTCTTAATAAAGTCAATTGTTATTCATTTAGGTAAGGATTAAAATGAATTTCTAATATAGTCTTTTTCGTTACCAAAAAGTCATACGCACCTTGTGAATCTAGGAATTCCTTAACTTGGACTCTCATGCCTCTTTATTATTTTTATAACATCATCTAATTTTCTTTCGTGTAAGTATCAAGGCTTCTTGAGGCCCTCATACCTAACTAATTGACTATTAGATGTGTTAATTATATATTTATTTATTTATTTATTTATTTATTTATTTTTTTGGCATGTATAACTCATCTAATTTTCTTTCGTATAAGTATCAAGGCTTCTTGAGGCCCTCATACCTAACTAATTGATTATTAGATGTGTTAATACATATATTATATTCTTAGTTTTCTTAGGCTTTCTAATCCACCCATGTAACGAACTTAAAGTCGATGACTCCCAAACCAGTTGGCTTTAGGGCACCAGGTGAGAAAACACCCCGCGGACTCAAATTCGAGTGAACTAGGCCCAAAACTAAGGACTTTATTTTATTTACTCACTTTTAGGCATGAATACTTATGCTTCTTGAGGCACATGTATCAGCTTAATTGGTGATTTTTTTTTTTCTTTTTTTTTATGAGGCACAAGGTCTTTGTCTTAGAATCCTAGATATGCATTTGGTATGCACATTTCATTAAGGTAAAAAATCAAGACTAATTATTTATTCAATTTCTTCTCCTATACCTAAAAATTTAAACAAATTTATTTTGACCAAGTTTTTAGAAATCCTAATCATGATTTTCCTAATCCTAAAACTAACTTAGATTTCTTTCAAAAATAAGTCAAAATATTTCCTTTTTATAACATTTTTTTTAAAAAATTTTTTAGATTTTTTTTTTTTGTTAGTTTTTTTAGTTTTTTTTTATTTTTTCCTGCACACAAAAATTAGAATATTAGATTAAGAATAGATCGTGCGAGGAATCAGTTCTAATCCGCGGTAGCAGGCTATGCGGGTCGTGATCCTCAAGGAGGGACTGCGATAGAAGCATTAAGCAAGTTTCTCTAAAAATTTATCTTTTTTAGTTAATTTGTTTAGTCACGATGGTATTTACAAAGAAAAGTGGTATTTACAATGAGTTGTGGGAAAGAATATTGGAGAGGTGTGGATTTGATCTACAAAAAAAAATAAAAGAAAAGAAAAGAATAGAAAACTAACCTTGGTTGGAGAAAATATGCGAAACCTAACACTTTCTACCTTATTTCGGAGGCATTGAACGTATAAACCTTGGGATCGAACTCAGTCCGTTGTCGCATTAGGTCATCAAGCCTGGGCAAGCATGAGTTGATACGCCTCGAGGAGGAGAACATCGCCATGGATTATCGTTGGAACCTACTAATCTTCGTATACTTGTGGTTCGGTAAACGCTCGCGTGCTCGTCAAAGATCAACAAAAAGAAACACAGTAGAAAAGAAAGAGAAAACAAAGAAAAGCAACGACATAAGAACAAAATAAAAAATTACCTTTTTATTGATTACAATGGAAGAGAAGAGAATCATCTGTCGGTGTCACCCTCAACAAAGCCATCTCCCTCACTTACATAAAAATTACAAAAAGAAAAGAAGAAACCTAGAAGAAACCCTAAAAATCTGAACTTTGGCCCTTTGCTGGACGCTGGACACTCTGTACGTTGCATTGCAGGGGATATTTATAGGTGCAAAAGGCCGAGGAGTCCTGGATGAACTTGCTCACGAAATCTGGGATTCTGACTCATCAACTTGCCCGCGGAAACGCCGCGGAAACGCGGCACTTTAGTGGCTTCTGGCCACGCGCTTTGGCGCGTGGCCTCTCCTGGTCCGTCCATCTGGGCGCCTGCTTCTAGAAGTCGATCCTGGCTCTAAATATTGGGATATGGATATAACTTGGAAATCAGTTATCTAGATTTTGTATTCTCCCAATCTCTTTTAAACGAATTCCTTCTCATCTTGGCTTTTATGCTCATCCTGCAAGAGTTTAGGGTTGGGTAGAATTCTATCCTTCCCTCAACTTTAATAATTGCAACTTTAGCCCTTGTATATTTGCACTTTGACAATCTGATATTTGCACTTTGACTCTTGGGCTTCAAATATGGGCTTTTGGGCTCATTAGGCTTTATTTCTTATAAAAATAAGAACTCGAGGCTGCACACAATAAATTACAAATTATTAATAAATGTGCAGAATTAATGAATAAATATGAAAATGTGATGGTAAATATGATGATAAAAATGCACTTTTCACTACCAATCAACCCGCTCTGAATGCCAGCCGCCACGGCCGGGAGAAGGGCTATAGGGTTGCCATGAGCCAGGAGCACCGCCGGGGTACAGCACGTCAGCAACAATAGCTTCATGTGGCAGCGTGGGCACCACACAACGCTTCAGCCACAGCATCAAGAAGCCTGCCAACAGTGCCCTATCGGAGATAGGGGTCCGGGCTTGATGGTGGAAGCTTTCAAAAACCAGGTCGGGATCGAAACCGTCCTCGTTCGAAACCGTGGTGTAGAAGCCTTCAGAAGCCTTGTCGATCCTGTCTTCAATCTCCCTGTCGGAACTGGGAGCCAGTCGGATTATCGGATTGTCTTTATGATTGACATCGTTGAATAAGTAACTGGCCCAAGACAGTTGCTTGACTCCCTGCGCCCTCCAGGAGGTTATCTGACCGCAAATGTGGAAGTGACACATCACTTCCCAGTAAGTCTCGTACACCCGAGGAAACTCTTTTTTCAAGAGGTGGAGCTCCTCAGTGGTCGGGACATATCCTCATAGGGAATGTCCCCTGTTGCCAGCCCCGAGACCTCATGTAGCTCGTGCAGTGCAAGCCCATCTCTCCGACCGGGGTAAAAAATGTCCCCGTCAGAGGATTGTAGCGCTCCAGGATCCCGAAAAAGTTATGAAAGCCTGTGGGACACCCCACTGTACGGCCCTGACCGCCGGGTACAGTCCCACACGCTTTAGCAGATCCCCAAGATCGGTGAGGACGAAACCCACCATCCTGCCCCACCAGTAGTTCTCCGTGGAATGGACCCACCCGGGCGGACGGAAACCGACCGGATAATCACCCTCCGCTTCCATGAACGAGTTGAGGAAGGTAGTGCCAAGTTGTGGTATCTCTCCAACCGGAACCTCAGACTTGCACGACCCAGGGTAAAGGCCGAGAACCGACCTGTCATGGCTATCATGACGGTGTACTTTATGGGAACCCAATCACCGAGAGTAATCTCAGGGACATATCGAGAAATGTCCCATTCTATCTTCCGAGGGACGGACATGTGCTGGAAGTAGGACAGCGGGAACATCCTCTCCATGTTCGGAAGAAAGAACCTTCCACCCTTTATCTGACGGAGCCACTTATAAGTTCCGTCATACACACGATAGCCGCCATCGTTGATAACGATCTCCGAAGAAGAAGGCAGGCTTCTCCAGCTTGACGTGAGCATCTGTTGTGAATGCTGCATCAGTCATAAGTACCCGAACAGTCCTTCGTAGCACAAAGGTCCAGTCCCGGTCAGCACCACCTACATGTCCAAAGTGGCGCGTCTTGGCGAGTGAGGCAGAAGGATGGGCATGCAAAAGAAAAGAGACATTTAGTTAGATACTTAAAACGCTAAGTGTTCATAATCCAGACGCAGAAGAGATACTGGACGCAAGCAGAAATTATCAAATCCGCGTCCAGACCTGCGAAACCGCGTCCAAACGCAGAAGAGATACTGGACGCAGGAATTATCAAACCCGCGTCCAGACCTGCAGGATCCGAGTCTCCACCACCAGAAGGTCATGGAATGTCCTTGATGTCACTTCTGAGGTGCGAAAAAGAAGGGAGTTATCCACCTTAACCCTTCCATCACCACAACCGCCAGAAGTTAAGGAGGGTAACTCCCTTCCTTTCACACCCCAGATTTCTAATTGCTTGGACTCAGGTGCCAGATTCATCAAAATCGGCAGCTGATGAAACAGAACGCAAGGATCAAATCCGCGTTCTGCAAACCAAGTCCGCGTCTGAACCCTTCACAATTAGAAATATTCTAAGTGAAGAATCCGAAACGCAGGACCCGATGGCGCGAGGGTCCAAACCCGCGCCTCGGTTATCAACTCAAAAGACTGCGTCTGAGACCGGCCTGAGAATCAAACACGAGTTTATTTTGTGTTAAGGATTCTTAGGGTTCTATGAGCTTCCGTTAATGGCGAAATCCACGCCTAAAAGGCATTATACCTGGGAAAGCGACATCCTGCGCAGAGGAAGCGCCCCTCTGGACCTCGGCGGCAGTCGCCCGTGAAGAAGAGGCGGTTGGCTTGGTCTTGGGTGCCATCTTTAATTCCAGTAAAAGGAGATGAATAGTTCAAAAGTCCAGTAATGGAGATGAACAGTTCAACAGAGAAGAAAGAGAACTCTCTTGAGCAAGTGCGTTCAGAGAAGAAAAGAGGCCTCTCTGACTGTTGCCTTTATAGGCACAAGGATTCGCGAAGATACGCGGCGTGTGACCCGATAAAAGCTGCAGCGAATCATCGCATGACGCGTGGAAACAAATCATCGCGAAGATCATGCGTCACGACTCCGCAGCGAGTCATCATTTGACACGTGGCGCGGTTCAGTTAATGAACGAGAAGTCCGCGCGCCAAAAGGTGAAATCCTGCCGGTTCCCCAGGCCAGCTGGCGGCGTAATCATCACACGGCACAGATTCGCACCCAAGGGACGCACCTCTAGATGGACATGCCCCGTCAGCATCTCCATAAATGCATTCGGAAGGTCGCGTCTCTCTACAAAGTCCGCGTCCGACCCAGCGGGCCCAACATCGCATCTGCCTCATGGAAGATCAGGCGCGTTTCCATTGCCAAAGGACGCACCCTACAGAAAATCACGTCTTTAAAGCAGTACATCTCGGCTTTTTGAAAAGAACATGCGTTCGGCTCCTTCTTCTGCAAAATCAGTTCAACAGTACACTGACGCAAGCAGACGACCAACCACTCCTGGCTTAAAAGCACACCGTGACAGACTAAAAGCAATCGGGGAGGTTTAGACTGTGCATCTAGACACTCAACATGATCAACTCTGGTGGCTTCAAAGAGTTCAAACAGTACACTCACGAAGACCAACTCCAGATAAAATCAAACCCGGAGCACTAACAGTCCAGTCATGAAAGCAAATATGGCTAAAATCCAAAGTATTCCGAAATCCGTCCAGTTAACTGCAGAATATCGAAAACTTTGGAGGGGGTTCTGTAGGCTGTCCAAAAGTTACTGGAGGACAAGCCATTCAAAAGCAAAGTTTCAAGCTCTAGACGCGAGGGACTATCACCGCGTCTCAGCATCAAGGCGCGTTGGCTCGACACCCGCGTCTCAGCATCAAGGCGCGTTTGGCTCGACACCCGCGTCTCAGCATCAAGGCGCGTTGGCTCGACACCCGCGTCTCAGCATCAAGGCGCGTTGGCTCGACACCGCGTCTCAGCATCAAGGCGCGTCGGCCTGACACCCGCGTCTCAGCATCAAGGCGCGTCGGCCTGACACCCGCGTCTCAGCCTCAAGACGCAAAGGGTCTAAAACCGCGTCTCAGTTATAACCGCCTTGGTTAAGGGACCAATCACTGCCCACACGTAAGGGAAATCAGCCCCATCGTGGCGTGTCTTTAGCAGGCACGTGGGTTAGTTACCGCCTATGTAGCGGGGAAGTGGGCCCTCATTATGGAGCGTTTTCAGGGGGCACGTTCACCCCTAGGACCTCTATAAATAGCCTCGTTTACTATGAGGTCGAGGCAATCAGCAATCAGAAGGAGAGATCGGAGAGAATCAATCAGGCAAAGAGAGACAGAGGGCGACACAGAGAGAGAAGAAGCAGATCAACTCTTCAGCAGTTTCGCTGCGTACGAGCTAGCTTTCGCCTACCTTCTCTTTTAGAGTTTTGGTAGACAGAGCTGTGTCACTCTTTCTACCGGCCGAAGAGGATATCCCTGAAGGACGGTCATCTGGTTCAACGGAGAACAAGATTCACTCTCCATCGCCACACGAAAAACCCAGCCTTAAACAAAGGGGAATTCAAGATTCAATATTCTCCCTCCCTTGTAAACCGGAAGGAAAAGTTTTCTGTTGTAATCCTTTTCATTGATTCAAGGAAAACTTTACTACAA
>JAVJIF010025206.1:0-72921 GCA_038442645.1 Agave tequilana | reverse complement strand
CTGAAAATCACCTAGAGGGGGGGGGTGAATAGGTGATAATGCTAATCAAAGGGCAATTTAAAAATTTAAAGCTATAACAATCACAATCAAGAATCACAAGATGAATGCAAGCAAGTATATGATGAGCAAGTAATAAGTGCAAAGCAAAGTAGAGTAAGAATTGCAAGAATGTAAACCAATCGCAAACACAAGGATATGTTATCGAGGTTCGGCACCCAGCTCTACTCTCCGCCTTCCCCAGAAGGATTCCGACCACTTCCACTATCACAAAGATCTCAAATACAATGGAGTACCCAACTCCTACAATCTCAAGAACAGTAATTATCTTGGTAGTCAAAAGACCACACTCTCTCTTTCAATACTCTTTCCCTTACAAAGGTCCTTAGAGAATATTGAGTAGGAATGAAGCTCTTGTGTGTAAGAGAAAAGAGAATTAAATCAGAGAGTATTTGAAAAACCCTCAGAAAATCAGTGAGAAATTTCAGCACAAAACCAAGAAACAAGTCTCTTTTGAAAGCCTTAAACTTTTGAATTTTCTAGCAATAATTGTTGTAACCAATCTCTCCCCAAACACCCCTATTTATAGGAGAGGGCTAGGGTTTAGGGATAAAACATAATTACTGATGTTTAGGAGGTAATTAAATCAAAATATATCCTTAAACGAATTTTTTTTAAACACAAAAGACAAAAATAAACGTTCTTAAAAATCTGCCCGTTACTGTTCAAACGGTCAGATCGGTTGACCGGGCCGTCGACCGGTAGTACAAAATTCGACCGTTATAGGCTAGCGGTCGACCGACCCGGTCGACCGATAAAACCTGTGAGCAAAACAATAGTCCGGTCGACCGCCTCGGTCGACCGACAGACATGCACATGGATACGTGCATCTGCCAGAACTTCGGTCGACTGGTCCGGTCGACCGGACCAGACTGACACAGACTCGGTCGACTGCCCCGGTCGACCGATCAGGTCAAAAATGATTTTAGAAAAGAAAACAAAGAGGATTTTGATTTAACAAAAATACTTTTGAACAGGAAATAGAATTAAATATAAAGATGTATTTGTAGGCAAAACTTGTATGCAAAATATTTTTGTATAATTTATGAGAAATTATTTTGGAATGAGCATGTGCGCAAAAACGTGTGTGATAGAGCTTCAAACCTATCCACTATTCTTTAACATACTATAAACTAAAAAACAAATTACATGAAGACTTCTTGTGCTATCTTCAAGTCTTTGAGCCATCCAATGCCTTGCTAGTGCCTTCTCTTCTATGATCCTTCCTTGATGTGCAATTTGCCTTCCTTGCTTTGTGGAACTTAGAAGTTCTTGCAATAGCTAAGCAAATGGTCTCTAAACATGGTACAAAACCTGAATCTCATCTTAACAAAACTTGTTAGTACCAAATAGCTCTAATTTGGTTTGTCATCATCAAAACACAAAACAATTGGAGAGTGTAACCTCTTGGGCAACAATCTCCCCCTTTTTGATGATGACAAAACAAATAGGCTATTAATAAAAATATAGGGAGGAGAAAACTCCCCTCAAATTATGCTATACATAACACAAGAATATGCTCTAGAAACCAATAATTGAAATGATGCACCAATTATTGAAACACAAAAATTGCTCTTGATACCAAAAATACCAAAACACAAAACTAAAACATACATAAACATAAAACTCATAAACAAATTTTAAAATAAAGCATATAAATTCATATGGAACCAAGACAAAATGAACTTATTTTTGTCATGTAAACTTATTCTCCCCCTTTTTGTCATACATCAAAAGGGGTTATGAAAAACATGTCTATTCAATAATACAAACATTAAGTTCTCCACAATAAACGAAAATCTAGCAAAATCAAGGGGTTTAGTGAAAATATCGGCTAGTTGTAAATCCGTGGAAACATAATCAATATCTATATCACCTTTCTCAAAATGATCTCTAAGAAGTGATATCTAATCTCAATGTGCTTGGTCTTACTATGTTGATTTGCATTTTGGTCATGTGTATAGTACTAGTATTATCACAAAATATTTTTATATGATCAAAGTGCAAATCAAAATCAAGGAGAGTATGTTTCATCCAAAGGACTTGTGCACAACAAGCCCCCGCGGCAACATACTCCGCCTCGGCGGTTGAGAGAGCTACGGAATTTTGTTTCCTAGAGGACCATGAAACAAGACAATTACCAAGAAATTGACATGTCCCACTAGTACTCTTTCTATCTACTCTACAACCCGCATAGTCGGCATTCGAATAACTAGTCATTGAAAAATCTATAGTTTTCGGATACCAAAGACCCATTCCAATAGTGCCCTTAATATAACGAATAATGCGTTTTACCGCAATAAGATGAGACTCTTTAGGAACGATTGAAATCTAGCACAAGACACACACTAAACATGATATCCGGCCTACTTGCCGTCAAATATAAAGACTTCCTATCATGCTTCTATATAATTTAATATCAACATTTTTACCTTGTTCGTCCTTATCAAGCTTTGTTGTAGTTGCCATTGGAGTGTTGCAAGCCTTTGATCCTTCAAGCCCAAACTTCTTTACTAGCTCCTTTGCGTACTTGGCTTGGTTAATGAAGGTTCCGTCTTGCAATTGCTTGATTTGGAGTCCAAGGAAGAAATTGAGCTCACCCATTGAAGACATTTCAAATTCTAGTTGCATTACCTTCTCAAATCCTTGCATAAAAGCTCATTAGTAGATCCAAAAATTATATCATCAACATAAATTGTGCACAATTAAAATATCATTATCAACATGCTTAGTAAAAAGAGTTGTGTCTACTTTGCCTTTAATAAAATCATTTGAAATGAGAAAACTAGAAAGCCTTTCATACCAGCTCTTGGAGCTTGTTTCAATCCATACAAAGCTTTATCAAGTTTAAAAACAAATCGGGATGAACATGATCAATAAAACCGGGAGGTTGAGAACATAAACTTCTTCATTAATAAAACCATTTAAAAATGCACTTTTTACATCCATTTGAAAAAGTTTAAAATTTTTAAAACATGCAAAAGCTAGTGTCATCCGTATGGCTTCAAGCCGTGCTACGGGTGCAAAGGTCTCCTCAAAGTCAATTCCCTCAACTTGAGTGTAACCTTGGGCCACTAACCTAGCTTTATTCCTAATGACATTTCCGGACTCATCCATCTTGTTTCTAAAGATCCACTTAGTACCAATTATTGGTCTATCGTGGGGCTTAGGAACAAGGTGCCAAACTTGGTTGCGCTCAATTGATTGAGTTCCTCTTGCATGGCAAGCAACCAATATGGGTCTGTCTCGGCTTCGAGAATGCCTTTGGGTTCAAAATGAGAAATGAAAGCAAAGTTACCACATAGGTCATGGAGTTTGGAGCGCGTTGTGACTCCTTTAGATGCATCACCCAAGATGAGCTCCTTAGGATGATTTGTAGCGTATCTCCAAGCTTTAGGAAGCGGTTGAGTGCTTTCCTCCTTATCCTCTTGAACTTCACCAATAGGGTATAGCTTTTCTTCTTGAGCGGGTGAGTCCTTCAAGGATAGTCTCTCCATGTCTTCACCTAATGGTTCAATCTCTACAACATTCTCAACAACCACATTAGATTCTTCAAATTTAACATGCATGGATTCTTCAATGGTTTGAGAAGATCTAATGAAAACTCTATACGCTTTGCTAGTAGAGGAATATCCAACAAAGATAGCCTCATAAGCCTTAGCATCAAATTTACCCAAATTATCCTTAGTATTCAAAACAAAACACTTGCATCCAAAAACTTTAAAATATGCAACATTTGGTTTTCTAGAATGATACATTTCAAAAGAAGTTTTTGAAGAATTTTTGCATAAATAAATACGATTCGATATATAGCATGCGGTGTTTACGGCCTCGGCCCATAAATATTGAGGGAGGTCATATTCACTTATCATTGTCCTAACCATCTCTTGAAGTGTTCTATTTTTCCTTTCTACAACTCCATTTTGTTGTGGAGTTCTAGGACAAGACGTTTCATGCTTAATTCCCTTTTCATCACAATAAGTCATGAAGAGTTGGTTAATAAACTCACCACCTCTATCACTCCTTATTCTCAAAATCGGAAAACCCTTTTCTTTTTCAACTCTTTTTCGAAAAATTTTAAAATGAGAAAAAGTTTGATCTTTATTTTGTAAAAAGAAAACCCAAGTAAAACGGGAGAAATCATCAACCAAAACAAATGCAAATCTACTTCCATTTAAACTCTTAGTTTTAGTTGGTCCAAAAAGATCCATATGAATTAATTCTAAAGGCCTAGTTGACATGATATCCTTGATTGGTTTAAAGGAAGACTTGGTTTGTTTCCCAAGTTGGCACGCACCACAAATGCGGTCTTTCTCAAAATTCAAGCAAGGTATACCCTTCACCAATTCCTTTGAATTAATCCTAGAAATATGGTCAAAAGATGCATGTCCTAATCTTCTATGCCAAAGCTAAGAATTTTCATCAAAAGCATTCAAGCATTTAGTAGAACAATCTAAATTAAGCATGTCAATGATATAAACATTATTATCACGAAAATCGGTAAGAATACAAACATCGATTTAACATCAAAAATCTTGCATGAGGAATCATCAAAAATAACTTTAAGTCCACGGTCACAAAGTTGACTAATGCTAAGCAAATTATGTTTTAAACCATCTACTAAAACAACATTCTCAATAATAGGAGATGCACCAATTTGAATGTTACCTATACCGATGATAGTTTCTTTGGAGTCATCCCCGAAGGTGACGGTGCCACCTTCCATGTACCTTGATAGGGTTGTGAAGTTGTTGATGTCCCATGTCATGTGTCTTGAACAACCACTATCAAGGTACCACCGCTCCCTACGTCTTGGAGCTTTGGTGTGTACCTACATCAAACAATTTAAGACTTGATTTTGGTACCCACATTTTCTTGGGTCCTCTAGGGTTAGTGTCATGAACCCAAACAAGATTATTTGTTCTATTTAGTTGATCATAGCAAAACTTAGCTAAATGTCCATTTTTACCACAATATGTGCATCTATACACTCTACCATATTTAAAAGCATAGTGAGTGTGTGATTTGTGAGCATGAGCATTGTGAGCATGAGCATGAGAGGTGTTAGCATGAGAGCTTGTGAAGTGTTAGCATGTGAAGTGTGCTTTTTAGAAAACATGTTCTCAAGTTTCTTAGTATTGAAAGCACAATCATTTAAAACTTTTTCGAAATCATTCATTTTGGATTTAAAGAAGAAATTTCTTTTTCATCAATAATAGGAGATTTTGCCTTACAAGTACTCTTGTAGGCACAAAATTCTTTTTGCATGGAAATGAAATTAGAAGAAACATCATCTTTTTCTTTAGAAACAATGGCAAGTTGATTCTTAAGAAAAGCAACTTCTTTTTGTAATTTTAAGCATTCAAGTTTCTTATTATCATAAGTTTCAGAAAGTTCTACAAAGGCATGAACTAGAACTTCCTTACTTAGTTCATCATCTTCATCATCAAGGGATTGAGGGGTTACCTTAGGTGTGTTTGCCATGAAACACATATTAGCTTGATCCACCTCCTCTTCGGACTCGCTTTCCGAATCCCATGTTGCTTTGTAGGCTTTCTTCTCCTCCGGTTTCTTTGGCTTGAAGGAGGAAGTCATCTTCTTCTTGAACTCCGGACAATCCGCCATGATATGTCCGGGTTTGCGGCAATTATAGCAAATGATCTTCCGCTCCTCTTTGCCTTCGAATCTTCTCCGGAAGTTGAACTTGTTCTTTTGGTACAACCTCTTGACATTCCGCACAAGTAGAGTTAGCTCCTTTCTTCTTCTTCGTCTTCATCATCGTCATCATTGGTGGATGAAGTCTTGAAGGCTATGGATTTCTTCTTTGAAGTAGTGGCTTCTTCTCTTGCCTTCTTCTCCATCTCATGGGTCTTTAAGTTCCCAATGAGACTAATGATGTCCATCTCATCCTTGTCGTTCAACTCCTTTAAGGTGGTGGCCTTGATCTCCCATGAAGAAGGAAGAGCCCGTATCACTTTGCGCACCTTTTGATCGTTGGAGATGACGTCACCTAATGAAGAAAGACCATTTGTAATTTTAGTGAAACGAGTAATCATACAATCAATGGATTCATCATCAAGCATTTTAAATGATTCATATTGAGACCTCAAGAGATCTATCTTAGCTCTCTTGACTTGTGAAGTCCCTTCATGTGTGACCAATAAGTGTTGCCAAATCTCATAGGCGGATTGGCAATGAATTATCCGTGTAAGGTCATCCTCATTCAAGGCGGTTAATAGGGAGTTTTGGGCTTTGGAGTTAGCCTCATATTCTCTAAAGTTGAAGTCGGTCCAAGTGCTCTCATCACTATCGGGTGCTACATAGGGTTTAGTCAAGGACTTGGCCACTAAGCTACCCAAAGATTGCAAAAATATAGTCATCCTAACCTTCCAAATTGGGAAATTAAGTCCATCAAATTTAGGAGGGGATTTAATGTTGTCGGCCATGTTTACTAGTGTATGAATGGATGAATGAAAATGTTAATTAGCAATATTTTAAGGATCTCTCTATGGATGTTAAGCCAAACCTAGAGTCCAAGCTCTGATACCAATTGAAAATCACCTAGAGGGGGGTGAATAGGTGATGATGCTAATCAAAGGGCAATTTAAAAATTTAAAGCTATAACAATCACAATCAAGAATCACAAGATGAATGCAAGCAAGTAAGTATGATGAGCAAGTAATAAGTGCAAGCAAAGTAGAGTAAGAATTGCAAGAATGTAAACCAATCGCAAACACAAGGATATGTTATCGAGGTTCGAGCACCCAGCTCTACTCCCCGCCTTCCCCAGAAGGATTCCGACCACTTCCACTATCACAAAGATCTCAAATACAATGGAGTACCCAACTCCTACAATCTCAAGAACAAGTAATTATCTTGGTAGTCAAAAGACCACAAACTCTCTCTTTCAAATATCTCTTCCCTTACAAAGGTCCTTAGAGAATATTGAGTAGGAATGAAGCTCTTGTGTGTAAGGAGAAAAGAGAATTAAATCAGAGAGTATTTGAAAAACCCTTCAGAAAATCAGTGAGAAATTCAGCACAAAAACCAAGAAACAAGTCTCTTTTGAAAGCCTTAAACTTTTGAATTTTCTAGCAATAATTGTTGTAACCAATCTCTCCCCAAACACCCCTATTTATAGGAGAGGGCTAGGGTTTAGGGATAAAACATAATTACTGATGTTTAGGAGGTAATTAGATCAAAATATATCCTTAAACGAATTTTTTAAACACAAAGACAAAAATAAACAGTTCTTAAAAATCTGCCCGTTACTGTTCAAACGGTCAGATCGGTCGACCGGGCCGGTCGACCGGTAGTACAAAAATTCGACCGTTATAGGCTAGCGGTCGACCGACCCGGTCGACCGATAAAACCTGTGAGCAAAAACAATAGTCCGGTCGACCGCCTCGGTCGACCGACAGACATGCACATGGATACGTGCATCTGCCAGAACTTCGGTCGACTGGTCCGGTCGACCGGACCAGACTGACACAGACTCGGTCGACTGCCCCGGTCAACCGGATCAGGTCAAAAATTGATTTTAGAAAAGAAAACAAAGAGGATTTTGATTTTAACAAAAATACTTTTGAACAGGAAATAGAATTAAACATAAAGATGTATTTGTAGGCAAAAACTTGTATGCAAAATATTTTTGTATAATTTATGAGAAATTATTTTGGAATGAGCATGTGCGCAAAAACGTGTGTGATAGAGCTTCAAACCTATCCACTATTCTTTAACATACTATAAACTAAAAAACAAATTACATGAAGACTTCTTGTGCTATCTTCAAGTCTTTGAGCCATCCAATGCCTTGCTAGTGCCTTCTCTTCTATGATCCTTCCTTGATGTGAAATTTGCCTTCCTTGCTTTGTGGAACTTAGAAGTTCTCGCAATAGCTAAGCAAATGGTCTCTAAACATGGTACAAAACCTGAAACTCATCTTAACAAAACTTGTTAGTACCAAATAGCTCTAATTTGGTTTGTCATCATCAAAACACAAAACAATTGGAGAGTGTAACCTCTTGGGCCAACAAAACCATCAAAGCATCTAAGTATAAACCAAGAATAATTATTAAATAATATACCCTAAAGCTAATTTAACTCAATTCATGACTAATCTTTAAGAATTATTTACTTACCGTAGGGTTTCTAATATGCATAGAGCTCAATTAATTTATCTTTATAGATCTAGGTTTTAGTTGGTGGAGAGATTAACAAGTTATGAGAGATTTAGTTACACATATTCATGGTGAATTAAGCATGATATTTAAAGATTGCATAAAGAGATGAAACTTGAATAAAAAAAATACAAATTAAAATAGCAAAGAGATTGAAAGAAAATAATGACCTTTTATTTAATCGGTTACCAACTCAGTACAAAGCCTTCGCCTTTCTTCAACTCTTCTTTAAAGTAAAAAAAACTAGAAAAACACAAGTAAATTCAAAAAGAAAGAGGATCTAAAGAAAATCCTAGGCTTGAACTTCTGAGATCTGTCTCCTTTATTGCTCTACAGGGGTTTTATAAGAGATTTGGAAAGAAGAGTCCCATATGAACACTGCACCTCAACTGCCACACCAGCCGCCACTAGACTGCCGTATTTCCACCATATTTGCCGCTTTTCCACCACATTTCCGTGGAGTTTGGTCATCGCTTTTGCGCATAGCTTTCTCTGTCCATCCATCTGGTGATCTGCCCTCAAAATCTTTAGTTGATATCTGAATTTTGAAATACGACGATCTTCTAGATAACTTGGAGATCAAGTTATCTCCAATTCCGCGTTAAATTCAGATTTTCTCTCCTTTATTTTCATCTTGTAGTGCAAGCAACCAGATTTAAATAGAAGTCCATCTCTATCTTTAATTAGGATTCAACTTATTCTATCCTTCTCCTCCCAAATTTAAATGAGATAGAAAAGATGCTTCCTTTATCTTTCCAATTAATCTTTATTTTCATAATTCTTTTGGGCTTTTGGGCTTCTTTTGGGCTTTCTCTTGGATTATGGACGCCTGCACGATACTAAATAATAAATGAATTAAATAGTAATGTTTAACAAAAATTAAGCATGAAAATGTGAATAATAATATGCATTATTGATGACCAATCACACCCCACACCTATCTTTTTGCTCATCCTCAAGGTAAAATAATAAAAAAAACTAATTTAACTATCCTAATATCACTTTTGTAGGAATCACGATTACACTTAGCACGTGCAACAAGCCGTTAAACCTCTAGGTTACCTCTAGAGGACGGGTGTTATCTCGTGAGGGTTTTCAGTGGATTACACTCACAAAATCTATAAAGAAAGAAAAATAAAATGTGAGTATATTCGAAATTTTATTTTAAAGGAGGGAAAATATTTGAAATATCTTTGTAAAAATTAAGTAATTTATAAGTTTTTTTAGAATTACCAAATTGTTCATTCTTATACTTAGTCTTCATTCAAGTAATTATTTATCAATTTACTCACATTTGAGATTCCTCAGAGGTTGCATCTCTTGGATGTTGCAGACTTCCTCGGAGTCGAGGTAGATTCCTTTGAATGTAACAACAAATCTAAGGAACTTACCGTTGGCTACCCCAAGAAGGACTTAGTTGGATTCATCTTCAACAAATGAGCCCAAATGATATCGAATACTCTCTTCAGATCTTCAAGATGATCATCTTTGTTGCGACTTTTCACTATAATATCATCGACATAGCATTCTACAGTCATGGGTATATGCTCGTGGAAGATCATATTCGTGGTGTGCTGGTATGTCGCACCTGCATGCTTCAAGCCAAAGGCATCACAGTGTAGCAGTACACTCCCAGTGGTGTTCTGAAGGATGTATGCTTCTCGTCTTCTAGATACATCTTGATTTGATTATATCCTAAGAAGCCATCTATGAAGGACATTCTCTAAAATCTGCATGTGTTATCAATTATGACATCCGTAATCAGGAGAGGAAACTCGTCGTTAGGACAAGCGGCATTCAGATCGCAAAAGTTGATGCAGATCTGAATTTTCCCGTTCTTCTTGCGATGAGAACGATGTTGGCCACTCAGCCAGGATGTTGTTCTTCCCTAATAAAACCAGAGTTTATGAGCTTTTTAACTTCTGATTCAATTGCCTCCATGATTTCTGGAAGGAATTGTCATTGTTGTGTAACTCGTTTCGTGTCTAGATCGATGTTGAGGCGGTGCATGGCCACTTGAGGATCAAGCCCAGGCATATCTTCATAATTCCAAGCGAAAACATCTATATACTCTTGTATGAGACCTATTAGGTCTTCTTTCTTGGAAGGTGATAAGCTTTCTCTTATAAAGATGGGTTTGAGATTGGCTTCATCTCCCAAATTCACTTGAGTCACCTTATCCTCTATGGGTGGTTCACATTGCTCAATGCATACGTCCCAGAGAGTATTCAAGTATTTGATCCAGGAATTAGTTTCTGAGTGGGTTATTTTTTTGATTTTCACTTCACCTTCACCTTCTAGGTGGCTGGTCGAGACCATGTTGACCGAAAGACTTTTAAAGATGGTACCAACACTGACATCTGACTCCCATGATGATATCTCTGATGAGTGGTCATGCTGGGTCAACTCTTCGAATTCGGGATCCGATGAGACTGGGATCTATATGTAACCTAACCCACTTTGAGTCTTGTGATAATAATTGGGGGCTTTGCCCTTAGGTACAAAGGATCATAGTAGTGCTTGTTTCCCTTTATAAAAATTCAAACTATATCTATTGGTAAGATTGTATCCCATTCTTTTAATCATGTAATGTGATTTCGATCCATAATGAAAGAATTGAGGAGATTAAAAACTATCTTCTAAGATTTCACGAGTCATTAGCTCAGACTCGATTTTCCAAAATAAGATTGGTTTTTGACCCTTGCACTTGGCTGGCACTTCAAAGATGTCTGCTATACGTCATTAGTCTTTTCATGCACCATAAAGGATGACCTTATTGGTGCGTGCAATGATGGCAAAACATCTATCGTAGATAGAGGATCACTATCTATATCAGTACTACTGTCCGATGGTACAGAATCAGAAGCTAACGCATAAAGGTAAGCCAAATCTAAATTCTCACATTGGTGGTGTTACTAAAATTGAGCTTATCAATGATCATTACAAGAGGATTTATTTCTCAAAGACACACTTCTTCTGGTTTCGGCCATAGATGTAGCTTTGTTGCCGGAGTCAAGATCTTCTAGATGGAGATTCTCATCAGTCTTAAGAGAATCTTGGTAGAGAGGGAGTCAGTGAAGTAATTTTTCACCCTCTTGAATGGATGCTTCTCGGCGATCAACATTCTTATTTTGCCATCTTCATTGGCATATTTCATTACATGATGAAGAGTTGATAGGATGATGGAGTTGTGGTGAATCCACTATCATCCCAGAAGCAAATTATATGAGGTATCAACGTCAATGATGTAGCATGTCACCTCGGACGTCAGATCTCCAATTTGGCATCTGAGCTTGATCTTTCTCATTAGGCGTGTATGATTAGCGTTGAATCCATAGATGGTAATTTGAATGGCACTCAATCGGTGGGTGAAAATCCTCAAGTACTGCATGACCCTGCGGGGCATAATGCTCAACGCAGACCTTGGATCAACTTTAATATGGCTTACTTCAGATGATCTAATGTACTCCGTGTAATACATGAGTTGGGGAGACTTGCCTACTCAAGTACTGCATGACCCTGTGGGGCATAATGCTTAACGCGGACCCTAAGATCTTTTTGTTTTTTTCACGGGTTGCTTCATGCATTACTCAGTTGTCTCCTTAGCTGCTTGGGGAGACTTGCCAACGCCTCATCATACTTCTTCAAGTACTACTTTCCAAAGTGAGTCTTGGACATAGAAGGAGCGTCTTGCTCCACAGCAAGGACAAACTCGTCTTCTTTAGAATCGGTGAGAGAGGTGACACCTTTTTTGGTTTTCTTTGAAGAAACACTCATCATATTTCTAGTAGATGCTCTGGCTTTACCCTTGGACATTCTATTTGTCACAGTAGTCCACTGCTGGCTCTCGACAATATTAGGGTGAACCCACATTATCTCTCGGCGAGGGGTGGGGACAGGGATAAGACCCTTCTCCTTCTTTATGTGGGGATCAATATTGATCACCCTTAGTTCCCCTTTCGGGATGGGAACCACTCTGATCGGTGCTGGTGGGAGGTCACAGCCAGATTGAGGGGTGTCATGTTGGCGGTCATCATCTTCTATTCTGGACAGAGTTTGAGCACCTCCGCATTGATCAGAGCTTGGAGCACATCTTTGAAGATGTAACAGCTTTTCGTAGGATGTCCCAGCATCCTGTGGTACAAGCAGTAGTTGGGATCATCTATCTTCCTGACTTCTTTAGGGCGTCTTGCCTCCGACAGCTTGAGCTTGTTGCTTGTCCGAAGCAGCTTGAATAGAGAAATAACGTGCTCATCCTCAAAAGAATATTGCTTGTTGGCTCGTATCTGTTCTGAAGTGTTACCCCTTCTGGCTGATGGGGGTTGGCTGATTACATGGTCTCTGTCAATAAAGTATCTTTCTTTCTTGACCGAAAAGGTTGCTTCTGCGTCCGTCGCGTTGACTTCTAAGGTCTAGGCTTACTTTCCTTCTCTTCAACTTTGATCCTTGCGATGATCTCTTCTGCTTCTTCACCTTGTAGAACCAGTTGCTTCCAAGTGCGACATTCTCCCACTCCTATCTGAGTCAGGAGGGTAGTTTGCAAATATGGCGGCACGTTTCTTCAAGCATTGGACTGGGTCATGCCACTGGGGTATAGAAGTGCTATACTCTAAAATCTCTCCATAAATGTCTTGATGGACTCTCCTTTCTTCTGCTTCGTAGCGAGGAGAGTCGGCATATTTCTGTGTCTTCCTTATAGAAGCGAGCCAGAAATAGCTTCTCCAAATCGGCCCACTTCTTGATAGAATCAGCAGGAAGCTTCATGAACCATTCAATGGCTACCCCTTTGAGGGTGCTAATGAACAAACGAGACATGATAGCATCGTTGGATACTACATTCCCAGTTTGAGATTTAAAGTAGTATATGTGCAGGTTCGGTGACCTATTGCCATCGAAGCTGTGCAGAGTAGGTGCTTTGAATCTAGGAGGGTAGGGAGCCGCATCCCATTCCATCAGCTATAGGCTGACCACTCCCACTTCTTGCAGCTCACTTCAATTTGCGATAGCCTCGAGACATTTTTCGAACTCGCCCATCCTCTTGGCAGCGGTGTCTTCAGTTTCTGAATTTTCTAATTCTTTAGATGAAGCTTCAGAATTTTTAGTATTGAAGTTATTCTCATTTCCATCAGAGGGTTCAGAAGTAGAGTTCTCTTCTTCTTTCTCCTTGCCCTTGCCTTTACTGGAAGAAGCCTTAGTCTTTGGAGTCTTTTGCTTCCTCTTCGTCCTATCAAGCAAAAGAGCCATCATCTTCTGAGATTGTTAATGGACTCTTGTTGGCACTGGAGCATATCCTGATGTACTTGTTGCACTCGGGTTTTCTTCTCAAATACCCTGGCCATCTCCTCGGGAATGCCGGCCATGTATGCGGAGGCTTCTGTCTCCGCGTAGGAGTTTGACGAATGGGATTCCACAATGGAAGAATGCTCATCGTTTATCTCGATCCAACTTGCCAATAGATTGTAATCAATTGGGATGATCATTCTAGCACGGATCCGAGTATGTAGATCCCTTCAGTAAGACCAATACATTTTTCAAGCCCAAAGATCATTCAGTATCTGACTCTTCAGAGCAAACAGCCAACTGCTTCCCTTTGGACTTACTTGGCGTGGTACTCGGTCCCACCATATTCGAAGTCAATTCTCATCGAAAAATGATTTCTTCTTGCGGGAGTGATGCCTCTTGGCTTAGTTTGAACCTGGAGCCGCTGACAACCAGTTGAAGACCGACGATTTGCTCGTATGAGAGCGATAGTGGCACTCGGAGAGCACTGCCTGATGAGCCACTCAAAGTAGCATTGGAGAGTAATCTGGTGGACCCTCCCCTTTTGAGTCAAGTAGTCGCTCAGATCCAGTGTAGGGATATCTAAAGAACTAGCCTCAATCCCATAGGGGTGAGGGCTTTCCAGTTCTTAGCCACTTGAAGCTGAACGCGAGTTTCACGTTTCTGTAATGAAATACGAAGGTCGTGTGTTGGTAGTGTCAGCTCCTAAATGCAGGTCTTGCTTTTTGCAAGAGAAATGCGGACCTCACATTTTGGCACAGTTGTAGGCTGGACGCGGGTCTTGCGCTCTTGAAATGAGACGCGGACCTCGCATTTTGGTGTTGAGATACACACTTGATGAACGCGAGTCTCGCGTTATGCCAAAGAAACGCGGGTCTGATCCTCGCGTTCAGTGCTAGTAGCACAAACCTCAAGTGTAGTGTCTTCTGCTTGCTGACGACGAGCGTGATGCCTTCGTTAACGTTTAACATTTTAGTTGAGTCGCAGGGGCTGTAGGGAACCCCCGACAATCCAGAATTATAGAGTTTTAAGAGGAGAGTGACGACGAGATTGATCTTCACCATCATTTTGACTGTGAGCCAATACACTAGCCCTGTCGGTCTTTTGAGAGATGTTAACGCGTAAGCTTCACGGGAGGTTTTCAAAACCGCACTAGAAGTGGCGTTGCTTGCTTTGTGACTAAGTGCGTAGGTCACTTTTGGAGAAGTCTCCGAAGAGGCTTTGCAGTATTGCCGTGTTGTTTTAAGGCTAAAGGAGCCCGAAAAGAAAAGCTTCTCGTACTTCTTTTGATTGAATTCGATGATGAGCGATTTGAGCATTGATCCAAGAAGCCTGTGGTCAGCTTATACTATGGTATTCTTGTCGGTTGAGAAATGTTATTCCCCAGCGGAGTCACCATCCTCTGTTCTCAGAAAAATTCAAAGTAAAATTTCTTGATTGGATGAAAATTACAACAAATCAAATCCAATTATAGAAGAAAGGAGAATATCTAGATCTTCCCTTTGTTTAAACTGGGTTCTTTATGTAGTAGTGGAGAGTGATTCTTATTCTTCATTGACTGGCCGAACCAAAAGCTTCATTTGGATCTACTAAAATTGCTCTCAAAAAGATTAAAAATAACTCCACTTGAACGCAACAAGTGTTAGAGTCTTTCTTTTTCAAAAGATTTCTCTCTCTCTTCAAAACAAAATTATGAAGCAAGTTAGCTGAACTTCTCTTCTAAAAGCTTTTAAAATGACTGAATTAACTCAACTATAGGGGTTCTCAGGGGTATAATTGTCCCCTAAAAATCTTCCACAATGGGGATTAACTTTCACTTTACGTGGGTGTTAATTAATCTAGTAATGGGATTCAGTTACAACAGAACACTGATAATTGCAATTATCATCCATATTTTGTACCACTTTTATACCTCTTTTATTACACATTTAATGCTACACGGGTGTTTTTGTTTATGTTTAAGCAGAAATTAGGTCAAAGAGCAAAAGAGATGAAAAAGCAAAAAATCGACATTAAAGAGATGATTGCAGCAATATATTTAAAGATTCAGACATCCAGAGACCTAATAGACTTGCCAAAAGAGTCTATAAAATATGATAAAGCATCTATCAAAGTTTGAATTCCAAACAAGCCAAAATTCAACTGGGTAGTTGAATTTTCGGCTATACAGCCATCCACTATTCAACAGAGAGCAAAAATCTATTTCAGACTCAAATTCAGACTGGACACCTTTTAGTATTTTGATCATAACTTTTGCTACAGGTATTCAATTCTAATGATTCAAGATGCTACATAAATAAGACTAAAATAGTCATAATTCTTCTATTGATACTATTTTCTAATTTAGTCATTTGTTGAGCAGCATTCAGTAATCAATGCTGCAAAGCAATTCAAGATTAAATTCACACTAAACTGAAGTAGGATTAGAAGTCCTAGTGTGTTCCTGATTGTACTTGGTTCTGAGATTTATATAAAGGGCTATAATCTCTTGTAATAAAAAGATAATCTCATCAACAAAAACATAGAAAGAAGCTTTGTAATTAGGTTTTAATTCTCTCTTTCTTATGTAAAATTCTGACTTTTGGAGAAGAAATTCTGGTGCTTTAGAAGAAGAAGATCAGAGGAGAAGCGGTAACTAAGGATTAGACGTAATCCTCAAATTGGTGTTATTCTTTCTCTTTCTCTTTTAATTTACTTTATGAAGATAGAAATCTTTATTGTTTCGCTTTTCAATTTCTTTATCATGAACTTAATCTCCATAGTTAGGGCATTGATATAGACAATTATTATGGAGATTTAATCTTATTATTTTGTGTTAGTTCTATGTTACTACTTCATTCTTCATGTTAGATTCTATGCATGTTAAGTTTTTATTCTCATTCTTTATGTTATTAATTGATGTGCACAATTATATAGATGGCTAAGTTTATGACCGAGAGGAGATAATTTAGCAATGCTTCATAAGAATAAAATCACAACTTGATAAGTTGAGACGTAATAGTTGTGCAATCTTATAGAAAGATCTACTATGTTTAATACTTCTTCTAACTTGTAAATCTACTAGATCAAGAGACTGTAAGTTCTTGTATTAGATGTTAGAACTAATATTGCTCGAGAGAGAATATTAGTTAAGATAGGGACTTTTCATTGCTAACATAAGTCGTATGTAGTTACTAGCACAATCAACTTGTTAATTCGGATAATTAATTGTTGAAATCAATTGCCCTAGTGTTTTTCCTATCCATAGCCAATATCTTTCTTGTTTGTTTAATTCATCTATTTTTATTTTTTTAAAATAAAATTTTGAGTTAATACACCTTGGTACTTAATAAGATAACAATTTTCGTGAGTTTGACACTCTACTTATTAATTTATTACTTGTAATCGATTAGTACACTTTTCATTCGCAACATATAGTTTTGGCGTCGATGCTGGGGATTGTTTATCTTTATTAATAGCAATATTGTTTGACTGTAGTTTTACTTTAAAAAATTTATTTTTATTTCTTTTTTTCCTTTTATTTCATGTCTATGGAGTACGACAACTATCAATGGTCCTCACAAAGATTTGAGCCAATGCAAACACGTTCGTTGTGTGGAGAAATTATGATCCTATAAATTATTCATATTTTCTCAACACCTACATCTACAATCCCGCTCGAGAAAATCGTCAAAATTCTTTGTGGAGCGATAACCATCATGTTATTGAGCCTTAATACTTTGTGCCTCAAGAGAAGAAGCATAGCTTGGAAGAAACTATGGAAAGCTTAAATAGAACTTTTAAAAGTTTTATGAAGTTTTCACATTCCTTGCAAAGTAATTCCAAGGTAGATCATGAACAGTAAAAAGAGGAACTCATCTCGGGGCAACTACAACAATTTTTGAAGAGGCCGAAGCACATGAGCATAAAAGATCAAGAATCAAAGAGGTCGAAGCATATGAGGAGAAAGAAGAAAGCTATCTCAAGTGGTTGATTGATTATTATGAGAAGAAACTTGTCTTAGATTCATCAATACAGAAGAAACAAGAGACATCAACCAAGACCACATATCAGATGGAGGATACAGAAACTTGGAGCAAAAATTTCAAAATCATTTGCCTAAAAAATTCGGTTACATAGCTGAACTTTCGGCTGGACAGCCGTCCTTCTGTTAAATTAGAACCCCTGTTTATTCCAGAACTTCCTCCAGATCTCCCACAAGCAGCGAAGAACCGAAGTTGAAAAAGTTGTATTCAAAGCTAGAGTTCCTTTTGAAAGAAAGAAACTTGACTTGAGTATCTACACTTTTGATAAGACACTAATTGAGCAAGCTTTTGAAGGGACTTTACTTGATGCAACACCAAGTTTTACAATTTTAAGTATTTGTCTAAAGATATTGGATGTATCACTTTCCAAGTTGAAGATTCTTTGTCCCATGATGCTGATGATGATGAGATGATCCGTTCATGAAAAGTTTAAAGAGGACAAATCAAAAGGAGCATAGACCGAAATTGAAGAAAATGAAAAGCATAGTGGATAGACTAAACGAGAAGTCGACGAAGAGGTTGAGCACATCTAAATCTCCTTTGAAGAGAACGCATTAGAAAAGTGGAAAGCATTCTCGTGGATAGAATCGATGGATAAAGGTAAGGAGATTTATTTGTTTTAAATATGAATACTAACTATTTTTTTTCTTTCTTTTTCTTTTTCTGTACCCTAGCCCAGAACCAGACTTTTAAATTAGAAATAGAACTACAAGATGAACCAATTTGATGAAACAAAGTAGCCACAAAAATTGAGGATCAAAAGAGTTAAAAGTATGGCTGGGTAGCTGAATTTATGGCTACGTAGTTGATCAATTTCTAAAGTACAGGTTCAATTTTTTCCAGATAAGTATTTCTCTAATAGATTATTTATGAACATGACTATTTTCTTCAAATTGATATGCATAATTTTTTATTGCTTTTTAAAGTTTCAATTATCATGCGTTGATTTTTGAAAGTGATATTTATTTGCTATTTTACATATGATATGGATTCATCTTATACTACATTAGGACATGCCAAGGTTTAGGTATGGTGGAGGGGTCTAGGATTTTTCTTTATTTTACTTTTTCTTTTTATTTTAGGTTAGAATATTTTTTTATTTATTTCTTTTCCTTTAGGATTTTTCTAGTTTTTTATTTTTCTTTTACTAACTGAAAAAATTTTACATTTCAGTAAGTTTATCTAGTTTTAAGAGATTTAGTGATCATATAGTTCGAATTGATTAGGGATATCAATTTGATAGATTCCTTAATCCTTTGAGAAGAGATGAAAAATCTGAAATTGAATGCCATCTAGAATTTGTCTATGTGATTATGCATCTTTCATATACATACACATTAGTTTAAGCTTGAGATAATGAGAATTATTTAATAATTAAAAAAACTTAATTATTGATTAGCTCGATACTTTGACCTCAAGAAACCATGGTATTTATGTGAAAGATAGTTAGGTAAATTAAACAAAAGTTATATGTATTAACAAGTCTAATGATTAATTAGTTAGGTATCTTGGCCTCAAGAAGCCTTCATATTTATACGAAAGAGATTTGGATGAGATATATATATTTGCAAGAAAAGAAAAAGAAGTGCTTAAAGGGCAATGAAGTGGAAATACTTTGAAACTTCTATATGTAAAAAAGAAAAAAAGTTTAAGTATGAAAATTTTGAATCAAAATCCCAAGTTAAGAGTTATCACATGTTCACAAAGTTGCATAGGATTAGAAAACTTAGGAAGGATGGTGAGATATGCTAGGACTTGAAATCTTTAGGATAAGAAGATAGGATTCCTTGATAAGAGATTGAAGTTGAAGATGGTTGCTTATTGAAACTATTGAACTTATTTACTAGTGATGCTTATTGACCAAAAATATTTTTCTTTTTCTTTTTCTTTCTTCTTATTTTTCTCTTTCTTTATTTTTTAGTTATCTTTATTTTTCTTTATCCATATTTCTTAATCTCTTTATAGTCTTTTCTTTGATTTTGTGAATTTTGTGAGTATATTCATTACAAACCCTTATGAGACAACACTCGTCCACTAGAGATAACTTAGGGGTTTAACGGCTTGTGGCACATGATAAGTGCAACCGTGATTCCTACGAAAGTGAGTTAAGATTTTTATTTTTAGGATTTTTAGTTTTTTTTTCATTTTAGATTAGAGTTTTGCTCGATGACTAGTAAAAGTTAGGTATGGGGGTGTGATAATTTTGATTATCATCTATATTTTATACCACTTTTATGAAAAACACCTAGAGGGGGGGTGAATAGGTGTAATTGCTAATCTAATGATCTTTTTAAACTAAGTATGATGAATGATGCAACAATCTCTCAAAAACAAGACTAAGAGCCGAATACCCCTTGCGAGGTTCTGAACTCCTTCCTCCCAATTCCCCTAGATATGGGTTAGAGGTGCGCAATGCAACCTTGTTGTATTGAGATATGATTGATCAAGGCAAAGTATGATGATGAGAAATGAGATGCACACAATATATCACAAGAATTACAAGCTTGAATTGAAAGCACAAGGAAGATACAAGATCACAAGCAAGTAATAAAGAGCAATAAAGTGTTAGAGGAATTTAAAGAAAGAATTGGACGCAAAGGCAATCGCAAACACAAATATTTGTTTCGAGGTTCGAGCCACCGCTCTACTCCCCGCCTTCACCTCCGTGAAGGGTTTCCACTATCCACCGAGGACGCCTTTACAATTTGGTCTACCGAAGACCGAGCACCGAGCTCCACCGAGTACAAAGGACCTCTACCGAAGAGGTTGCTCCACAAGGAAAGGATTACAAGAACAAAGTGATCACAACAAGATCACTACACTATTTCTCAAACTCTTTTACAAACACTCTCACTTCAATTACAACTTCACTATAGATTGAGTATTGGATTTTTGGCTCTATGAAGTGTGGTGAGAAAAACTTCAGTTGTAGAGTGATATTAGTAATCAAACACAACTGAAAAACAAGCTCAAAAAGAATTGTAATGAAAGCTTTAAACTCTTTTCTTTTCTCTTTTGAAAGCAACACAAACTTGAGGATTTTTCAAAAGTGATATGCAAGAGAGACTTCTCCTCTATTTATAGGGTTAGAAATAGGTTAAAAACAATTTCTTTACACCTAATTTGACTGCAAAAAGCTCCCCAACAACTCTCCAAATATCTGTTAAAGCAGAAAAAGAAAACAGATTTTCAGAATTGCCCAAAGAGGAAAGAGCCGTTAGGCAATAGCAGGCTTGGCGATCGACCGGTCCGGTCGACCGCAAGCCCAGCTGCAAAGAGCTGTTGGCTCTCGGTCGACCGGTCCGGTCGACCGTCCCAAAAGAGGAAACACAGTTTCCTTCTTCCAGTCGACCGGTCCGGTCGACCGAAGAAACCTGTGAGCAATTTGCTCTCCGTCGGTCGACCGGTCCGGTCGACCGACAGACATGCACAAACAGTGCATGTCCAGACACATCGCCGGTCGACCGGGCCGGTCGGCCGGAGTTGCCTGAAACAGAAAAACTGCAGGTTTTGGGGCTTGGAAAAATTTGAAAAATTGTTTTAGGTTTAAACAAACTAGAGTAACATGTTAGTAGAAGTATGTATACATGATCTAGACAAGATATTTATTTTATAAAACTTAGGTTCATGTAAATCTCTACTAAGGCATGAAACCAATATTTTTTAAAATGAAAACAAGATCAAATTTTATCAAAACCAAATTTTGTGTGTGTGTATCCTAGAGCCAAATAACCAAGACTCAAACTTTAACATTCTATTCTTACAATGATTCTAGGGACTTCAAGATCTTCAATAGGCTTCTTCATATAATCTTCAACACTTGTTCCTTGAGCCCAAATGGAGTTGACTTGAGTCCAAATCCTTGTATTTGTGAGAGAAGACTTCTAGAATGAATAAAAATCTGAAACACACTTAAACAACAAATGTTATTAGTACAAATAACTAATATGTTTTGTAATCATCAAAATACACTAATCATGGGTGATTGTAACCTTGGGCCAACAATCTCCCCCTTTTTGATGATGACAAAATATATAGGTTATTTAAATAAACATGGAAGAGGAGTTTGGAAAACTCCCCCTCAAATAATGCTATATATAAAAATTTGACTATGGAAGCACAATACATAAAGCATTAAATAAACAAACTCAAACAAATTCAAAATATCAAACTCTTAAACTTATTCAAATTCAAAATATCAAACTCTTAAACTTTATCAAACTCTTAAACTTATTCTCCCCCTTTTTGTCATACATCAAAAAGGGTTAAAATACCAATTGAAAATTTTTATTTTTAAGAATCCATAATGCAAACATTCAACTCACCACAAATAAATAAAAATCTAGCATAGTCTAATGGTTTAGTAAAATATCAGCAAGTTGAAAATCGGTAGAAACATATTCAATAACAATATCACCTTTCTCATAATGATCTCTAAGAAAGTGATACCTAATGTCAATGTGTTTGGTTTTACTATGTTGATTTGCATTCTTTGTCATGTGAATAGTACTAGTATTATCACAAAATATTTTAACATGATCAAAGTGTAAATCATAGTCGAGGAGAGTATGTTTCATCCAAAGAACTTGTGCACAACAAGCTCCGGCTGCAACATACTCCGCCTCGGCGGTTGATAGGGCTACCGAATTTTGCTTTTTGGAAGACCAAGATACAAGACAATTACCTAAGAATTGACATGTTCCACTTGTGCTCTTCCTATCTACCCTACAACCCGCATAGTCGGCATCCGAAAAGCTAGTCATAGAAAATTGTCCAGTTTTCGGATACCACAAACCCATTTCAATAGTGCCCTTAAGGTATCTAATTATGCGTTTAACCGCAATTATGTGAGACTCTTTAGGACAAGATTGAAAACGTGCACAAAGACAAACGGAAAACATAATATCCGGCCTACTAGCCGTCAAATACAATAAACTACCTATCATGCTTCTATAAAGTTTAATGTCTACACTTTTACCTTGTTCATCCTTGTCAAGCTTTGTAGTTGTTGCCATGGGAGTTTTGCTTACTTTAGATTCTTCAAGCCCAAACCTTTTGATTAGTTCCTTTGTGTACTTGGCTTGATTGATGAAGATCCCATCCTTCCTTTGCTTGATTTGGAGTCCAAGGAAATAGTTGAGCTCCCCCATCATAGACATTTCGAATTCATCCTTCATGCATGACTCAAAAGCTTTGCAAAGAGATTCATTAGTAGAACCAAAAATAATATCATCCACATAAATTTGCACAATAAGAATATCCTTTTCTACATGTTTTGTAAACAAAGTTGTGTCAATTTTACCTTTCTTAAAACCATTTGAAATCAAAAATGAAGAAAGTCTTTCATACCAAGCCCTAGGGGCTTGTTTTAAACCATAAAGAGCTTTATCTAATTTAAAAACAAAATCCAAATGTGTAGGATCAACAAACCCGGGGGGTTGTTCAACATACACCTCCTCTTCAATAAATCCATTTAGAAAAGCACTTTTAACATCCATTTGAAATAATTTGAAATCTTTATATGAGGCAAATGCTAGTGTCATCCGTATGGCTTCAAGCCGTGCTACGGGTGCAAAGGTTTCTTCAAAATTGATCCCTTCGATTTGAGTGTAACCTTGGGCAACTAACCTAGCCTTGTTTCTAACTACATTACCCGATTCATCCAACTTGTTCTTAAAGATCCACTTAGTACCAATTGTTGGTCTATCGTGGGGCCTAGGAACAAGGTGCCAAACTTGGTTGCGCTCAAATTGATTGAACTCCTCTTGCATGGCTAGCAACCAATATGAATCGCCTCGGCTTCGAGGACATTTTTGGGTTCTATATGAGAAATGAATGCATAGTTACCACAATAGTCATGAAGTCTAGAGCGAGTAGTTACCCCTTTTGATACTTCACCTATGACGAGGTCCTTGGGATGATGTGGATTGTATCTCCAATCCTTTGGAAGTTATTGAGTGGGCTCTTCTCCATTTGTTTGATCTTCATTTCTTTGAGCCTCTTGCATTTTAGCTTCACTTCCTTCATCATCCTTGGCTTGTCTGCCATAGTAGTTGTATCCTCCAAGGTCACTTTCTCCAAGCCTTCATCCAATGCATCTATTTCTACAACATTCTTAACAAGCTTGTTAGATTCCTCAACTTAACATGAATAGATTCTTCAATAGTCAAAGATGATCTAATGAAAACTCTATAAGCCTTACTAGTGTTTGAGTAACCTACAAAAATAGCCTCATAAGATCTAGCATCAAACTTTCCTAAATTATCTTTTGTGTTTAAAACAAAGCATTTGCAACCAAAAACTTTAAAATAGGAAACATTAGGTTTTCTAGAAAAATACATTTCAAAATAAGTTTTAGTAGTATTTTTACACAAGAAAACACGATTTGATATATAGCATGATGTATTAACGGCCTCGGCCCACAAATAATGTGGTAGACCATATTCACTTAGCATTGTCCTAGCCATCTCTTGTAATGTTCTATTTTTCCGTTCAACTACTCCATTTTGTTGTGGAGTTCTAGGACAAGAAAGTTCATGCTTTATTCCATGTTCATCACAAAAAGTGGTAAAGGGTTGGTTAATGAATTCACCTCCTCTATCACTTCTTATTCTTACTATTGAAACATCTTTTTCTTTTTCAACTCTTTTCTTAAAAATTTGAAAATAAGAAAATGCTTGGCTTTTGTGTTCAAGAAAGAAAACCCAAGTAAACCTTGAAAAGTCATCAACCAAAACATAAGCAAATCTATTTCCACTTAGACTTTTGATTTGTGTAGGGCCAAAAAGATCCATATGGATTAACTCCAAAGGACGTGATGTCATGATATCCTTAATTGACTTGAAAGAAGACTTAGTTTGTTTCCCAAATTGACATGCGTTACAAACTCGGTCCTTTTCAAAATTCAAGCAAGGAATACCTTTCACCATTTCCTTTGAATTTAATCTAGAAATATGGTCAAAAGAAATATGGCCTAATCTCCTATGCCACAACCAAGAGTCATCATCGAGGGCTTTCAAACAAGTAATATTACAAGACATATTCAACATATCAATCATATAAACATTACTTTCACGAAAACCGAAAAATACACAAACATTAGAAGTTCTATCAATTACTTTACAAGCAACATTATCAAAACAACATCAAAACCTTTATCACAAAGTTGACTAACACTCAAGAGATTATGCTTGAGGCCATCAACTAAAACTACATTTTAAATTAAAGGAGAGGTGCCAAGTTTTACATTACCAATACCGATGATTTTACCCTTGGCGTCATCTCCGAAGGTGACGGTGCCACCTTCATGATATCTTGATAGGGTTGCAAAGTTGTTGATGTCCCAAGTCATGTGCCTTGAGCAACCACTATCAAGATACCACAATCCTCTACGTCGTTGGGCTTTGGAAAGTACCTACATCATTTAACATAATTGTTGATTTTGGTACCCAAACTTTCTTGGGTCCTTGAAAGTTAGTGCCTCGAACCCAAACATTATGACGTGATACGTTTAATCTATTATAGCAAAAATTGGCTAAGTGCCCTTTCCGTCCACAATGTGAACATGAGAACACTCTACCATACATGAATGCATGATGTGTATGTGTAGTGTGAGCATGTTTTGGGGTTTTGCCATGTTGTTTAGGTTGTGTAGCATGAACATGAACATGAGCATGAGCATTTTTCTTTGGGGCTTGTTTCTTAGGAAACATAGCCTCAATTTTCTTCTTGTTAAATTCACAATTTTTCAAAACAACACTTAATGAGTCTAATCTTTCCTTAAGCATAGAAACTTCATTAGAATCAATTAGTGGGGCCTTACCTTTGCAAGAAATCTTATATTTTTCAAAATCATTTTAGTAGTGGCCAAGGTTGAAACCAAATCATCTTTTTCCTTTGTAAGGTAAAAACTTGAAGACTTAAAGATTCATTATCCTTTTTCATTTTAAGATATTTTTTCTTTAAGAAATCATAGTTTTGTGACAACTCAACAAAAGCTTCTCCTAGTTCATCCATGGAGAGTTCATCATCAAGAGGGGTGGAGGTGGTTACCTTGCTTGTGCTTTCATTGGCCATGAAGCACATGTTGGCGGTGTCGATCTCTTCTTCGGATTCGGTCTCCGAATCCCAAGTTGCCTTCATAGCCTTCTTCTTGTAAGGCTTCTTTGAAGTGGAGGGCTTAGCTTTGTCCGGACACTCCGCAACAATGTGTCCGGGCTTTTGGCAATTGAAACAAGTGATTTTCCTTTCTTCTTTGCCTCCTTGCCATCTTCTTCTACCTTGGTACTTCGCCTTGTTGTACATCCTCCGGACGTTCTTTACAAGGAGTGAGAGCTCCTCATCATCTTCTTCCTCATCGTCTTCATCGGAGTGTGTGGCATGACTCTTGAAAGCGATCGTCTTCTTCTTGGAAGGAGCCATTTCCTCCCTTGCCTTCCTTTCCATCTCATGGGTTTTAAGGTTCCCAATGAGACCTATAAGCTCCATGTCTTCATTGTCGTTGAGTTCCTTCAAGGTTGTTGCTTTAACTTCCCATGAAGGAGGAAGAGCCCGGATGATCTTCCTTACTCTTTGATCATTGTTGATATCTTCACCTAAAGAAGAGAGTCCATTAGTAATCTTGGTAAATTTTGTAACCATATCATCTATGGTTTCATTATCTTGCATGCTAAATGTTTCATATTGGGACCGAAGAAGGTCAATCTTAGCCTTCTTTACTTGTGAGGTCCCCTCATGTGTGACTATCAAGTGTGACCAAATCTCATATGCGGATTTGCAATGGATAACCCTAGCTATGTCATCATCATTTAGGGCTTGTAGGAGTGCATAATGAGCTTTGGCATTGGCATCGAATTCCTTAGTCTCTATTTCGGACCAAGTGGATTCGTCACCGGGGGGTACACTAAAGGACTTAGTCACGGCTTTTGCAACTCGGCTACCTAGAGATTGCAAAAACAAGGTCATCTTAACTTTCCATATGGGAAAGTTAAGTCCATCAAACTTAGGAGGGGTCTTAATTCCATCGGCCATTTTTACTATATGAATATGATTGAAATGATTAGCAATTTAGGATCTTCTCTAAGGTTGTTAAACCAAATCTTAGAGTCCAATCTCTGATACCAATTGAAAAACACCTAGAGGGGGGGTGAATAGGTGTAATTGCTAATCTAATGATCTTTTTAAACTAAGTATGATGAATGATGCAACAATCTCTCAAAAACAAGACTAAGAGCCGAATACCCCTTGCGAGGTTCTGAACTCCTTCCTCCCAATTCCCCTAGATATGGGTTAGAGGTGCGCAATGCAACCTTGTTGTATTGAGATATGATTGATCAAGGCAAAGTATGATGATGAGAAATGAGATGCACACAATATATCACAAGAATTACAAGCTTGAATTGAAAGCACAAGGAAGATACAAGATCACAAGCAAGTAATAAAGAGCAATAAAGTGTTAGAGGAATTTAAAGCAAGAATTGGACGCAAAGGCAATCGCAAACACAAATATTTGTTTCGAGGTTCGAGCCATCGCTCTACTCCCCGCCTTCACCTCCGTGAAGGGTTTCCACTATCCACCGAGGACGCCTTTACAATTTGGTCTACCGAAGACCGAGCACCGAGCTCCACCGAGTACAAAGGACCTCTACCGAAGAGGTTGCTCCACAAGGAAAGGATTACAAGAACAAAGTGATCACAACAAGATCACTACACTATTTCTCAAACTCTTTTACAAACACTCTCACTTCAATTACAACTTCACTATAGATTGAGTATTGGATTTTTGGCTCTATGAAGTGTGGTGAGAAAAACTTCAGTTGTAGAGTGATATTAGTAATCAAACACAACTGAAAAACAAGCTCAAAAATAATTGGAATGAAAGCTTTAAACTCTTTTCTTTTCTCTTTTGAAAGCAACACAAACTTGAGGATTTTTCAAAAGTGATATGCAAGAGAGACTTCTCCTCTATTTATAGGGTTAGAAATAGGTTAAAAACAATTTCTTTACACCTAATTTGACCTGCAAAAAGCTCCCCAACAACTCTCCAAAAATCTGTTAAAGCAGAAAAAGAAAACAGATTTTCAGAATTGCCCAAAGAGGAAAGAGCCGTTAGGCAATAGCAGGCTTGGCGGTCGACCGGTCCGGTCGACCGCAAGCCCAGCTGCAAAGAGCCGTTGGCTCTCGGTCGACCGGTCCGGTTGACCGTCCCAAAAGAGGAAACACAGTTTCCTTCTTCCGGTCGACCGAAGAAACCTGTGAGCAATTTGCTCTCCGTCGGTCGACCGGTCCGGTCGACCGACAGACATGCACAAACAGTGCATGTCCAGACACATCGCCGGTCGACCGGGCCGGTCGGCCGGAGTTGCCTGAAACAGAAAAACTGCAGGTTTTGGGGCTTGGAAAAATTTGAAAAATTGTTTTAGGTTTAAACAAACTAGAGTAACATGTTAGTAGAAGTATGTATACATGATCTAGACAAGATATTTATTTTATAAAACTTAGGTTCATGTAAATCTCTACTAAGGCATGAAACCAATATTTTTGAAAATGAAAACAAGATCAAATTTTATCAAAACCAAATTTTGTGTGTGTGTATCCTAGAGCCAAATAACCAAGACTCAAACTTTAACATTCTATTCTTACAATGATTCTAGGGACTTCAAGATCTTCAATAGGCTTCTTCATATAATCTTCAACACTTGTTCCTTGAGCCCAAATGGAGTTGACTTGAGTCCAAATCCTTGTATTTGTGAGAGAAGACTTCTAGAATGAATAGAAATCTGAAACACACTTAAACAACAAATGTTATTAGTACAAATAAATAATATGTTTTGTAATCATCAAAATACACTAATCATGGGTGATTGTAACCTTGGGCCAACATTTATAGCTCTTTTATTACACATTTAATGTTGCACAGGTGTTTTTATTTATGTTTATGCAAAATTAAGTCAAAGAGGAAAAAACGACAAAAAAGCAGAACATCGACATTAAAGAGATGATTGCAGCAATATATTTCATGATCCAGACATCAAGAAACCAAATAAACTTGCTAAAAGAATCTATAAAATATAAGAAAGCATCTATCAAAGTTTAAATTCCAAACAAGCCAAAATTGGCTAGGTAGCCGAATTTTCGGCTACACAACCGTCCACTATTCAACAGAGAGCAGAAATCTGTTTCAAACTTTGATTCAGACTGGACACATTTTAGTATTTTTGATCATAACTTTCGCTACAGGTATCCAATTCTGATGATTTAAGATGCTTCATAAAGAAGACTTAAAGGTTACAATTTTTCTATTGATATTGTTTTCTAATTTAGTCATTTGTCGAGTTGTATTCAGTAATCAATGCCAGCTATTTGCAGATCAATTCAGAATTGAATTCCCACATCAAGCTGAAGTAAGATTAGAAGTCCTAATGTGTTTCTGATTGTAATTGGCTCTGAGGTCTATATAAAAGGTTGTAATCTTTTGTAATCAAAAAGATAATCTCATCAACAAAAACATAAAAAGAAGCTTTGTAATTTAGGTTTTAATTTCTCTCTTTCTTATATAAAATTCTGGTTTTTAAAGAAGTAATTTTGGTGCTTTAGAAGAAGAAGATCAGAGGAGAAGCGGCAACTAAGGATTAGACATGATCTTCAAATTGGTGTTATCCTTTCCCTTTCTTTTTTAATTTACTATATGAAGATAGAAATCATGTTTATTGTTTTGCTTTGCAATTTCTTTATCATGAATTAAATCTCGATAGCTAGGGCGTTGATGTAGGCAATTATTATGAAGATTTAATCTTGTTGCTTTGTGTTAGTTTTATATTACTACTTCATTTTTCATGTTAGATTCTATGCATGTTAAGTTTTTATTCTCATTTTTCATGTTACTAATTAATGCGCACAATTATATAGTTGACTAGGTTTGAGATCGAGAGGGGATAATTTAGCAATGCTTCATAAGAATAGAAATCACAACTTGATAAGTTGAAATGTAAAAGTTGTGCAATCTTATAGAAAGATCCACCATACTTAGTGCTTACTCTAACTTGTAAATCTACTAGATTGAGTGTAACACCCCGCTCCCAGAATACGTACTTAGTTGCGTATTCAGATTTTTTAATCGTATTTTTTGATTTATTTTCTGTATTTGTTTTGTATTATGAATTATTTATATGATCATTTTGTCTTGGATCTGGATTCGTAGACTCGGAGTCAGCTCTAGTCTGAACCGGGGACCCGATCCTAGGGTATTGCTCGATTTGATCTTTTTGATATTCATATTTGACCGATTTCAGTTTCAAACATTGTTTTCCAATATTTTAGATTTTCTATGATATTTTAAAATTTTCCTGAATTAAATTAAAAACTTCAAAACCGGTGTCGACTAGTACCGCTGACTGATTCTAAGATATTTAATTTACAAACAGATTTAAATTTCTAAAAATGGATTTCACATTATTTCTTAAAATCATATTTTCTATCTAAATACTTTTTCTGAGATTTTTCAGAATTTATCAAAATCCGACCGAGCCGGTGTAGACCGGTATCGGCGGTTGACTTCAGGATTTTTAATTCGAAACTGGAATTTTATTTCTGAAAATTGATTTCGTATTATTTCTCAAGGCAATGTTTTCTACCTCTGAGAATTTTTGGGGATTTTTCTGGAACAGTCGATATTTTCCGACCTTATTATAATATTTTTTTTTTTGAATCTTCCCTTTTCTTTCTTTCTTTCTTTTTCTTTTTCTCTCCACCAACTCCAGCAGCCCACACCCCCCATGTGGGCCACATCACCCCCTTTCCCATCAATCTTTCTCTCTTTTTCTTTTCCTTTATCGTTTCTTTCCTTTATCTTTCTTTCTTCCTTTATCTTCTTCTTCCCCATTTGGCCGACGCCCAACCAGCGCCCCACTCCGGCGCTCCGGCCACTCCGGTCATCTCTCTCCCCCTATCCCCTTCCCTCTCCACTAACTCCAAAAACCACCATCAATACCCCCATCTCCATCTTTTTCCTCCTCCAAACCATCACCATCCCCACCCTATTCTTCTTCTTCTTCAAATCAACCACCACTGGCGCCTCAACCACCAAGCCAGCGAGCCCCCTCCAACTCTGGCGAGCCCCCTCCTCCTCCTCTTTTTTTTTCTTCTTCCTTTCTTTTTCTTTTCCTTTTCTTCTTCTTTCTTTTTCTTTCTCTTCTTTTCTCTCTCTCTCTCTTCTCCTCCTCTTGGGCGCCGCCGCCGGCCAAGGCTGCTGCCGGCCAACTCCCTGGCCGACAGAGGACCGGCAAGGTCCCCCAGGGCCCACGGGGAGCCGTGGGTGTAGCGGTCCCAGGTTTAATTACCTCAGTTCCCTAAATCATCAACCTCAATATTTATATAAATTAATTTCGGCTAATATCAACCAACTTATTAATCTCATTTTCATCATGTAGCTCATCCCAAGGTCCATCAAATAAATACATAAGAGTGCTTCCCTGATATAATATTCTAACTCACAGTGACTAATAACATCAGAATTTACAAAAAGAATCACATTCTACAATAAGTACATACGTCATCTCAGGAGAACATCCTTACAGCTCTAAGTCGGACTTCTCCTTGCCGTAACCTGAAAATATCAATCTGTGGTGGGGTGAGCTCAACAGCTCAGTGAGTGAAATCATTCAAAATAGAGTTTATATTATAATACCATTGTAAATCAAGTATGATGCAGTTGAACAATGTCCAGAATCAGTTTCAATACTTTCTTACTTATGGTTGATACTGCAACTTAATAAATCATAGATTTTTTCCATTATCCGGTACTTTCAATATGTATTCTTCTGGGTACACGTGACCAATATTTTATTAACATACAATCTCAATGATTTTATAATACTTGACCTACTCGTTGGTCTCTTATAATCACCTCTCCTGTTTCCAGTTTGTAACATGTTTATATTTCATCTATATAGTCATGGTCACAGTACAACTCTTGGAAAGCCTAATCTTTCTCACTAGGTTAGTTATAGTCCAATATTGCACCTACCCCAAAATACATATGAAATCACGCCCTCTTCATGATAGTATCCAATTATAATTGTGTGTTCATACATGAAGAAATACGAGACACTCACATCCATATACTGGATGTCACAACAATATATTTACCCAATGTCGTAGACAACTATATGCATACACCAGGTGCCATACCTATTAATATCCATAATTCGGATATCATAAACAATCATATCCATATACCGGATATCATAAACAATCATATGCATATACTAGGTACCATACCTATTAACATCCATAATTCGGATATCATAAACAATCATATCCATATACCGGATATCATAAACAATCATATGCATATACTAGGTGTCATACCTATTAACATCCATAATTCGGATATCATAAACAATCATATCCATATACCGGATATCATAAACAATGATATGCATATACCAGATGCCATACCTATTAACATTCATAATTCGGATATCATAAACAATCATATCCATATACCGGATATCATAAACAATCATTTCAAGCATACTTTAATAAAATAATATCAATACTCTCCTTCGATCACCTCCGGTTCAACCTGGTCCCTTCCTCCAAAATAATAAATAACAACAATATTCCCCTTCGGTCGCCTCCAGTTAAACCCGGTCCCTTTCTCCAATACAATAAATAACAGCAATACTCCCCTTCGGTCGCCTCCGGTTAAACCCGGTCCCTTCCTCCAATACAATAAATAACAACAATACTCCCCTTCGGTCACCTCCGGTTAAACCCGATCCCTTCCTCCAATACAATACATGACATCATATACATACTCATGCACATTTCTTATCACAAAGGCATCACATACATACCGATGTGTCACACAGTCAAGTTCATGCGATTTCATTTCTTAATTCGTTAGTTTCGAGAAATTCTTATCATATTTAATAGGTACCAAACATACACATGATGCATTCAACTTAATGATCCCCAATATCGTACCGGTCAGATTCATGATTCGTAGTACCAGTATTTACTTTTTTCTAATTATAATACTTATTCGCCTTTTATCATTTAGTTAATATCCGGGATTCATCATTATTTATCTCTTTGACCCTCAGGTAGTCTGCCTATTGGTTATAACTTGATTTAATTTAAAATTTTCTCATCACTTCTGATACAAGTGATAGTTACACGACAATTCTGATATCACATGAATTATTAACACTTTCGATATTATAATTATCCTTTATTTTAAGCAAGGACTGATTTTAGTACTTTTGTTTGGTACAACCCAAATTTACCCCAAGTTCCACTAATACTGGTGTTAACGCTACTGACTTCTATACAGCATGTTTTGTTTTTGCTTACTTCTATCTTCTAGTTCCAAACCACACAATCAATTACTAGCCAAAATATCCTCTACGTTCGCATATGAATCAAACCACACACATATATACATGCACACAAATATACATATCACTTACCAATGCTGGATTACTAATCTCATTGACGCGACGCTCAATCTTTCGTCTGTATCACAACTTTCAATTGTTAAGGTAATTATCTGACTCTTACCGGTTAGATATAATCGGCGTCACTATAAAGATGTGACTTTCAAGCCTAATAGAGGATTCCAATGTTCTGATAAATCAATTATAAGGATACCCGAAAGTCTCTGGTGTATAGAGTGGGCATAACAAAATACTAGTTCAATACTATCGGTATTTATTTTGTTGATATCGAATTATCAATCTCTAATCGATATACTTAATGTTAAGTTGTCAGATTTACTCAATACTGACTCTAACTGATTTTCACTTGTTTAATTACTCACTTGATACTTATACACCATCATCAGTCACCCATTATCTGATAATTATCAGAATTGATCTTATTCAGTGGTTTTTCATTAGTAATTATTGATCGCTTAAAAAGTACAATATCTATGTACAATTTCCAGTCCAAAGGTATTATTTTCCCACCTCTCATCAGGCATAATAAATATTAGTTATTTGTCCATCCAATTTGCTTTTAGTTAACATAGATTAACAACTTAACCGATATATATAAATAAGTAGGCCATCCGCTGACCTTTGATGCCTCAAGTGTGCAAGTTGATACACAACATCACGTTATGAGCATATATATCATGAAACACAACAGATACGAAAATAATATTTGTAAGATCAATACCAACATACTACATAATATTTGAGTATCCCGTGTACCTAGCTTAACAATAAGCTTTTGATGTTCAATTTATTTATCAAGCATGTTCGGTAGTGCTAGGACTTCAGTTGCTCTAATTCAGTTCATTATCAATTACCTTGATCAGTTCCATCATTATCGGTTCACGTTCATAGTTGGTAATTCACCGAAATGTCCTGATCCCATCCGAGTTATCAATATTAACAAAACCTTCAATAGTTTAATCAGTACGCTATTTCTATCATACTGCATCAATTCATAGATCCCATTTAATAAAATTTTTTATATCATGGTTACATCGAGTTACTCGAAGATAATTTCCAATTTCATTTGCTTAGTTCAATTTTAATATCAACTTAGGATTCTGCTTATACCAGTATCAACATAACTAATTTTATAATTATCCAATCATGGTTGATGGGTCTCAAGTGATCTTTTATCTTAACTGATTTCTAATTATCTTTTATTAATAAATAAACATTCATGATCTGTAATCGATTTCCCGTTGTCACTGTTTAATCTACTCACCGGGTACACCGGTGTTAACCATCTACCATCCTATTATTATTATTATCTGTAACTATTACTTTCATAGAAGATTGGACATCACTTGTATATAATATCAATCTTCACTTAACTATCATCATAATTATTTTAATAGTCAATACACATACAATCACAGTGTTTAATAAAATCGGAGGGAGACTTTACCCACTTAATGATTTTCAGGTTGAGTGACATCAATATTCATCACAGACAGGTAGATAGTATTTGTCTATGTTCATCCATATTAATACACTTACGGGCGGTTACTGGTCAGGTCTATATGAGTTATAAATGGCAAGACACAGCTTGATATCATACCCGTGTTATGTTCACGCATATATATATATAACACGCTCACAATTCATTATTCGGGATCTCCTATTGGATTTCGGTTTCACAACAATTATACACTTTTATAATATTTATCACAATCATCGTAATAACAACATCTTAGCTTCATTGGATCAATATTATCAATAATTTCTCAATAATAATTATTTCTAAATTGGGAAAAACAAGACTTGGGTTAGGACTTTCACTCACGGGTATACCGATAAATTTGGAACACCCAATACCATATACTGACACACAAGATGTGCAGCACTCATTTCTACGATCACAACGGCTTAAGAATCGTCCGAATCCGACTTAGGATGGCCAAGATATCGTCCGGAAACCAAAATCAATATAAAAGGTTAGATACGTAATAACTGAAAATTTTCAGGGGCTGTTTGTAATTTTTCAGGGCCCCAAAACAATTTATAATTTCACAGGGGCTAAAATGAAATTTTTACCTTATCGGGTTGGGTTCTTAACGGGTCGGGTCGGGTTTACTTTAAAACCCGAATCCGAAACCCAATATGGGTTTCCTTCCCAAACGCTGCAGCAGCAGCGCGCTGCTGCTGCCGCCCTCGCGGAGCTCGCCCGCCGCAGCGCCCGCGCGGCCACCTCGCAGGCCACTGGCGCCGCTCTGGCGCCCTGGCCGCCGAAGGGCCCCACAGAGAGAGAGAGAGAGAAATAAGGGAGAAAGAGAGAGAGGTAGGTGGGTGTAAGACCGGTATCGACGGTTGACTTCAGGAGTTTTAATTTGAAAACAGGATTTTATTTCTGAAAACCGATTTCTCAGGGCGATGTTTTCTACCTCTGAGAATTTTTGGGGATTTTTTTGAAACAGTCGATATTTTCTGACCTTATTACAATATTATTATTTTTTTGAATCTTCCCTTTTCTTTCTTTCTTTCTTTTTCTTTTTCTCTCCACCGACTCCAGCAGCCCACACCCCCACGTGGGCCACATCACCCTCCTTTCCCATCAATCTTTCTCTCTTTTTCTTTTTCTTTTCTTTTCTTTTTCTCTTCTTTTTCATTATCTTTCTTTCTTCTTCTATCTTCTTCTTCTTCCCCATTTGGCCAATGCCCAAGCAGCGCCCCACTCCGGTGCTCCGGCCACCAACGCCGGCGAAGACCCCCCAACTCCGGTCATCTCTCTCCCCAATCTCCTTCCCTCTCCACTAACTCCAAAAACCAACATCAACACCCCCATCTCCATCTTCTTCCTCCTCCAAACCATCACCATCCCTACCTTATTCTTCTTCATCTTCTTCAAATCAACCACCACCGGCGCCTCAACCACCACTCCGGCGAGCCCCCTTCTCCTCCTCTTTTCTTTTTCATCTTCCTTTTTTCTCTTGTCCTTTTCTTCTTTTTTTTCTTCTTCTTTCTTTTTCTTTCTCTTCTTTCCTCTCTCTCTTCTCCCCCTCTGTTAGGCGCCGCTGGCCGGCAGAGGGCCGGCTAACTTCCTGGCCCACGGGGAGCCGTGGGCCCTCCTTGAACAGGGGCTGCGTAAGCAGCCCCGGCTCCCTCTCTCTCTTATCTCTCTAACTCTATCTCTCTAGTTCTCTCTCTCTCTCTCTCACAGTCTTCTCTCTCTACAGTCCCTCTGTTTCTCTCTCTTTCTCTTTCCATCTCTCTCTTCTCTCTTTCTCTCTCATCACTTTCTCTCTCTAGTTCTCTCTTTCTCTCTAGTCTCTCTCTAAATCTCTCTTTCTCTCTCTAACTTTTTCTCTCTCTTCTTTCTCTCCTCTTTTCTTTCTCTCTCTAAACAATAAATATTTATTTATTTATTATATTTGTGGCGCGTGCGCAAGTTCCCAGGATTCCAGAGTTTTCGGCTTTTCCGGAGATTTAGGCTAGTGTCCTCGCCTCCATTTGGATTTCACCACTTCGTCGGGTTGACATGTATTTTTTCATGTAGTTACATGTATTTTGTATTGGGTTGTGCCACTATATTTGTATGTGGCTGAGTGCCCGTGATTGTGCTTGTATATGCCAATGATGATTAGTTGTACTAGGATAGTTCATTTCTTGTATCGTACAATGCCTGTGATGTTACTTACTGCTTCTACCATGCATGGCCGACCCTTCGTGGTCGTTAGCCTCTGGGCTTTCTACTTGGCCTTCGAGCCCTGTAAGCCTCTGGGCTTCTCTACTCCACAGTAGTGTAGATATTAACACGTTTGTACGTATGCACATGTGGTACTAACATCTCGTGCAGGGACTCTCGTACCGACTCTGAGTTTTTGCCCACTCTCGGGCTGGCTACCCAATGGTTCAAGGCCAGTACCCTTATGGGTTTTGTGGTACCTACCGAGTGTGTGCCTAGACCTGAGCCTACTTTAGCCTCCGGGCTTTCGCCCACTATTTCAAAAGAGAAATGCACTCAGACCGTCAGGACTTTCAGCTCTACCTGGTAGGCAAGCTTAGAGGTTAGCGCTTTACCACTGGATTCGTCTAAGGGAGATGTTGTCAGATTTCTACTCGCACTTTAAGCCGAGTCGTCCCGTAACCTCGCCAGGCGCTCTAGTGCTAAACACTGTTTTCTGTTTATACCTCCAGCTTGTGTAGGATCTTAAATATTATGTCAACACAACACTAGAACAAAGATAATTAGCGTTAAAAAAATAACTTGCCAGAAAAGGAAACAAATCTCAGAAATAATACAAACGCAAACATAAGAGATTTTATCGTGGTTCGATCCTCAGGACCTACATCCATTCCCCAAGTAACCCGCTTGAGATTTTCCTTATCCTTGATTTTGTACACCCAAAACCAACACCTTGTATACCACTTGACAAATCTCCTTGGCCAAATGAATACAACTCTTCTTACACCAAGAAGACAACAACACCTTGTACAACTTATCTTTAACCCGAAGACGCTCTTGTACAATTTTTCTCTTTGAGTAATTACAATCAATGCTATAAGCCTTGTGATTGTATGTGATCATGAACAAGGACATTTATAGGTAGACTCTCAGAATCCTTCACTAGAGGATAGGAATTTATGTGAAGAATAGAAAGTAAAACTAGTTTTCTGAAAACAGAATTTTGACCAGAGTTTTTGGACAGAAAAACTAAGATTTAATTGGTGTTTTTAGCTAGGATAACATCCCTATTTATAGTTGAAATCTATGGTCAGTTAGGGCAGTTATCAGGACAAATTTGAAAATTAAAACATTGGATAAACACCAAAAACTAATAACTGTTTAACAGTCAGAAACTGTTATAAGTCGACTAGGGTAGGAAGTAAGTCGACTAGTATAGGCATTTTAACTGGGTTAGTCGACTAGCAGAAGGGATTAGTTGACTACAAATATATGATACAGATATGCAAGTCTCTGGAAACTACTATTAGTCGACCAGTAGAAATTATAAGTCGACTACAACATGTATTAGTTGACTTGTAATGTTGATAAGTCGACTAATGCTGCTAACAGTCAAGAAACAAAAAGTTGATATCTTTTCAGGACAGAACTTAGTCGACTACAGGACTTTGATAAGTCGACTATACATTGTATTAGTCGACTAATGGGAAGGGTGAAGTCTACTGACAGGAAGGGTCAAGTCTACTAATAGGACTATTTTGTGTGTGATCAAGGCTTTTAACAAATATCTAAAAAATACACAAAATAGTATAAATTACATTTGTTATCATCAAAATAAGTTCCAACATTCTCCCCCTTTTTGATGATGACAATGTGTGTATGCACAAGCTTCCCCTATAGAGAAACTCCCCATGCAGAAAATAGGTTATCACAAATATATGTTCTCCCCCTGCATAAAATAGGTTATAACAGATATATATAATAAGTGTTCTCCCCCTGCATCATAGCATACATATGATATATTTTTAAATGTTAGAAATAACTTATATCATCAGGAATTCTTTTTTCTTTGTATGGTACCTATAAGATAAAATATTGTTAATGGTACCAATTATAACATGATCAATGTATTAACCTTTAGGAATCCAAACCCAATTTGAATTTAGTTTCCATCTGTTAGTATAAATATAGTTGCATGAATTACATATATGATGTATATATGATGCAATATAAGTATTTTTATCCATATTATTTAGATTTTTAGGAATCCAAATATATTTATGCTTTGATTTCATGATCCTTTTAGCAAAAGATTTATCATTTTTCTTTTTGTAGACATGTGTAGTTCTTTCAACATTATTTTTTAAACAACCAAGACCACTATGTTTATCTTTTGAAAATTCAAATCCAAAGTGATTATATGAAACCTTTTGATATAATAATATATCATTTAAATTTTCTTTTCTTTTATTAAACTTTGTCACTTTATTCAAAAGTTATTCATATTTATTTTTGAAACTTATCATGTCTTTATCTAAAACAGAAATTCCTTCATTTAAAGGTATAGTTTCTCTTTTAAGCAAAATATTTTTATTTAAGAAATTCTCATTATCCTTTTTCAATGAATATATAACTTTTTCAAAATCATCTTTTTGAGAATTTACAGAAGAAATATGAGAAACATAAACAGAATTTTCATTGATGAGTCTTTCATTTTCCTTTGATAAAACTTTATTTTTTATCTTTTCATTCTTAAGATCATTATATAACTCATGAAATACATCTAAGAGTTCAGTATATTGTACCTCATCTTCTTTTTGAGCCATAAAACAAATGTTGGCATGTTTAGTGGTTTTTTCTTCGTCAGAGGAAGAGGAATCACTATTCTCCCATGATGCCTGATAATCTTTTTTCTTTTTGAACTTTTTGCTCTTGAATTTCCCTTTGTTTTTGAGCAATAGGCATCCTTCTTCATATGACATGTTTTATTATAATTAAAACATTTAAACTTACCTTATTTCAAGAACATTCTAAATTTTCTTGAGAGCATTGCCATCTCATCTTCATCATCATCTGAATTATTCATGTCTGAGGATGCATGGAAGGCAAGTACTTTATTCTTGGATAGAGGTTATTGTTCATCTTTTTTTTGCTCTTCAAGTTGTACTTCATATGCCATTAAATTACCAATAAGGTTTTCTAATGACATAGTTGAGAGATCATTTGCTTCTTCAATTGCAGTGGTCTTCTTCTCCCAATCTGATATGAGTGCACGAAGAATCTTTCTAACCTTTTTGGCTTCAGTGTACTCCTTTCAAAGGGATGCTAAGGAATTTGTAATGTCGGTGAACCTTATAATCATTTCTAAAATTGTTTCATTCTCCTTCATTTTGAAGAGCTCACACCTGTGAACAAGAACATAAATTTTAGATTGTTTAACCTTAATTGTACCTTCATAGGTTACCTGTAGAATCTGCCATATTTGATTTGCAGATCTGGCCGTTGACACGCGATTGAATTCTTCTTTGTTCAAGGCACAGAAAAGCGCGTTCATTGCTTTGGCATCAAGGTTTGCTGATTTCTTTTGTTCGTCACTCCATGTACTGTAATTTGTGTACTATGTTCCAAAGTTCATAGTTGAGTGATTGCAAGTAGATCTTCATTCTACACTTCTAATAGATGTAGTTGGACCCATCAAATAGTGATGGACGTTGTGTAGAATGTCCTTCTTTGAATTGTGATGAAGGAAACTCCGTTGCCATCTTTGTAGGGTGTTGATCGGGTATGCAGGGCTCTGATACCAATTGTAGGATCTAAAATATTATGTCAATACAACACTAGAATAAAAATAATTAGCGTTAAATAAATAACTTGCAAGAAAAAGAAACAAATCTCAGAAATAATGCAAACGCAAACACAAGAGATTTTATCCTAGTTCGGTCCACGTGACCTACATCAAGTCCCCAAGCAACCCGCTTGAGATTTTTCATATCTTTGATTTTGTACACTCGAAACCAACACCTTGTACACCACTTGACAAATCCCTTTTGTCAAATGAATACTACTCTTCTTACACCAAGAATACAATAACACTTTGTACAACTTCTCTTCAACCGAAGACGCTCTTATACAATCTTTCTCTTTGAGTAATTACAATCAATCTTATAAGCCTTGAGACTATATGTGATCATGAATAAGGACTCTTATAGGTGGACTCTCAGAATTCTTCACTAGAGGATAGGAATTTATGTGAAGAATAGAAAGTAAAACTAGTTTTCTGAAAACAGAATTTTGACTAGAGTTTTTGGACAGAAAAACTAAGATTTTAATTGGTGTTTTTAGCCTAGGATAACATCCCTATTTATAGTTGAAATCTATGGTCAGTTAGGGCAGTTATCAAGACAAATTTGAAAATTAAAACGTTAGATAAACAACAGAAAACTAATAATTGTTTAACAGTCAGAAACTGTTATAAGTCGACTAGGGTAGGAAGTAAGTCGACTAGTATAGGCATTTTTGACTGGGTTAGTCGACTAGCAGAAGGGATTAATCGACTATAAATATATGATACAAATATGCAAGTCTCTGAAAACTACAGTTAGTCGACTAGCAGAAATTATAAGTCGACTACAACATGTATTAGTTGACTAGTAATGTTGATAAGTCGACTAATGCTGCTAACAGTCAAGAAACAGAAAGTTGATATCTTTTCAGGACAGAACTTAGTCGACTATAGGACTTTGATAAGTCGACTATATATTGTATTAGTACTATAAAAAGGGTCAAGTCGACTAATGGGAAGGGTCAAGTCTACTAATGGAAAGGTCAAGTCTACTAATAGGACTATTTTGTGTGTGATCAAGGCTTTTAACAAATATCTAAAAAATACACAAAAATAGTACAAATTACATTTGTTATCATTAAAATAAGTTCCAAAAGCTTGCTTAGCTCCGCTTGATTGTGCTCAGCTATTATTTTAACACTTGTCATGTACATACTTGTTATGTTAACACTTGACATGTTATTACTTAATACTTATCATCTACATGCTAATACCTAACACTTTTCTATATCACTTTACAACTGATATGATATTACCTGACACCTGACATGCTATCACTTGACACATGCTCATATTATATCACCTGTCCCCTATTATGACATGACTTATCACCTGTCACCTACTTGAACACTTGTCATTGGCATGTTAAAACTTGATACCTGTAATGATTAACTTTTAACTCATGATTATCACATTACGAGAATGTAGTACCTGATCTCTTGTTATGGACTCCCGTTATGCTTGTTATGAACTCACGTTATGCTTGTTATTTACTTATGTTATGACCAGTTATATTCCTACTCATTTCCGTAATCTGATAATTATGTTTAATAAGTCATAAAAAGGATAACTTACACGGGGAATGGGAGGAAGTAATGGATGCCGGTATGATGCCTTGCTTATAGTAGTGGAATACTAAACTGACGATTCGTGTTAGGGGATTTCAGGCCCCCAGAAGATGCGTGTTAGGGGGATTTCAGGGCCCCAATGGCTGTGTCCGGGACGGACGGGAGCTGCTATAAGTGTATCCCTCGGTTCCTAATATATGTATGTCAATACTGATATTTGATGATGATTTAATCATCCTGATAGTCGGATTGAGGTCATTTCAGCTCAAAATATCATTTTCCATTATTTTGAATTTTTCTAGATTTTTGGAATATTTTTTGGAAATTATTAGAGAAGAATCTCAATTTGAGGTCGATCGATGTCACGGACTGACTCCGAGATTTTTAATTAATAATAGGAGATGAATTTTGGATATCTAACTTCACAACAATGTTCAGGATGACATCTTCTATTTTGAGAAATTTTGAGGATTTTTCTGAATTAATAGAGTTTAATCAGATAAAATAATGCTTAAATACTTATTGAAAAAGAAAAGAATAAAATTTAAAAAAATAAAATTAAAATATAATAGGAACAACCATTAATAAGTATCACAGGTTTGGAACCCAAGACACCCAGCAAGGAATTGAATGAACCAACCATGATGCTGTTATGGCTGTTGTTAAAAAAAGGATAATCACTGTATTCAAACCTGCATTTTCTTACACTTTTATTCTCTCAAAATACATGAAAACCAAACTCCTTTGATTGCTTATTCCAAGTTTGAAACAATGACCACTTACACCCACTCTGCACACTAAGACCACCCAGCCACATTAGCTTGTGGCATGAAAGCCAAAATAATTTATTTAATCATTAGAAAGCCCTACCTTCTCCTTCAACCAACAGCCCCACGTCCTCCACCTGCACCCAATTATTTTGCTCACACCTCCCACTCTCGCACGTATCCCTCCCCTCTCGCTCACGTTCTCCATCTCCCCACTCAACCGCACTCTCTCTCTCTCTCCCCCCATATCACTCTCTCTTTTCTCCCTCACTATCTCCTTCCTCAAAAACTTGGCCGAGCTCCCTCTCAATGCCCATACCGCAAGCTCCAGCCTCCTTCTTCCCTTGCTGCTGTTGGCGCACTCGTACACCAGCACCCAACGCCCCGGCAGCCTCCGCGCGCTCCTCTGTGGCGAGCTCTACATCTCCTCCCCGGGCACTCCGTGGCCTCACCGGAACACTCACGGCGCTCCGCCGGCAAGCGTGAGAAGGCCCACGACCTCTCCGTCGAGCTCTGCCGGCCATCCTTATCCTTCGTCATCGAGTCCGTCACTTCTCCGTAGAGCCGCGCGTGTTGCTGACTCCACAACCACATCCCTTGCTCCTTGCGCTGCAGCCCACGGTCATGCCTTGGCCGAGCTTCCATGGTGCTACCCCCATTGGCCATGCTCAGCTTCCATGGTGCTACCCCCATTGGCCATGCTCCCTTTCGCTGTGACCCTACACGCCACGGCAGCCCCCTTGGCCGAGTTGAACCCCCAAAGCTCCATCTCCCTACCGGCGACCGCGAGTCCCTCCTGCGAGATCCCGAGCACCGCATCTTCTCCGTCCGGACCCCTCTTTCTAGCCTCTGTGATCTCCGACAGCAGCCGATCCTCTTCGGCGAGTCTCCATCGTCGTCCGCGGGATCCGCCAACGGCCGCGCATGACCCCATGGCAGATCACATACCTTGCGTGAGCAGGAGTACCTTCTCTCCCAAGACTCTCAGGTGTTGGAAGAAGTTTCAAACTGAAGAGAAGCGTTCCGGGTAAGTTACTTTGCGTTGTCGTCGATTTTAATTATTGTTGGCATTTCTTCGAACACGTAGCATACCCTAGTTTAATCAACAATTTCACCATGAAAAACTTGTTTAAAATTCTAACAAAAATATATAGAAACATCTAAGACATGTCTCATATTTATCATGTTTTTTAATTTATTTTTAATGTTCAATTTTAATCAAAAAAAAGGAAACAAGCCCTCGGCCTCTGGCCGAGAGCAGCAGCTGCTGCTGCTCTCGGCCAGGACCAGGCCGAGAGCGGGCCCTGGCCAGCCAGGCCAGGCCAAGACCTGGCCAGGTCTGGTCCGCCAGGCAGCGGGTCTGGCCAACAGACCCGATTTCGGGTCTGTAAAACAGACCCGACCCTGCCCCTATATAAAAAAAAAAGAAAAAGAAAAAGAGAAAAAAAGAAAGGAAAAAGGAAAAGGAAAAGAAAAAGAAACGAAATGGATAAATGAAAATATGTAGAAAATAATTGTAGCATTTACTGTAGCAAACCAGACCCAAACTCATTACTATAGCAACAGACCCGCTACTGTAGCAACAGACCCGTTAAGCTTTTAATTATTTTTATTGATTTTAAGGTTTATTTTAATTCAGAAAATTCTAGACAATTCACAAAAAATTCCAGAAAATTCACAGAAAATCACAAACTAAATTTGAAGCTCTATAAAATTATTTTGATGTAATATCACTTAGAATAACATGAAATTAAATATTTTTGTAATTACTATTCAATTATATTTTATTTAAAAATGACCAATAAATTTCTAAATAGCACAAAAAAATATGAAATTTATAATTCAGTAATATGTAAATATTTTACATCAATTTATTATTTTATGCATATATTTTATCATGAAAATATATTTTTAAATAGTTGCTATAAATTCAGAAATTGAATTATTTGGAAATATTATCCAACCAAAATTATAATAAATAGTAAAAATTACTTTTTATCACTTAACTTATCACTGAATAAATAACATGTCAAGTCTCTAATTAATTCACGTAATATTTAGGCCGCGAATTTTACCCAGAGCCGGTTGCAGTTACGGGAATTCAGACTCCAACGACATCAGGCAAGTGTACATGATTATCTCCTCGTTGACTTTCGTATTAATCTTAATTTTGCCTCTAAATTATAAATTCTGGTTATCATATCTCATGATCGTCAATATTATCTTGTGATCACGTTTACATATCAGCTTTTCCTCTTCCAATTATATGACTATTTATTCTATTCTTGATATTATTACTGATACCATCTCGTGATCATGTTTCATTACCTTACATATCATGTTTGCATCTTGTTCCTGTACATACATGCATCCAACTTAAATTGGCATGATTGCTTGTATGTGGTAGACTGATTTATTGACATGAAATTTATACTGATCATGATAAACACTTTGATCTGGATCTTGAGGATAACTGGATAATAATGAAGTAAGAAGGAAAGTTAAGATTGTATATCGATTGATATTGTGATACTGATATTACTGGAAATTAATTGAGGAAATCAACTTTTATAGTTTGAAAAAGTATTCGAGGATACTTGTTGGATTATGGATATATGATCAAGAATGACTTATTATGACCTTTGTGTTACAAGTCACTGACATCGCCTGCACTACTTTGCATGCATTTGGTATCACTTGCACAACTATATATTTGTCACATGATATTGACACTGTCTACATCGTCCCATAATTTTGATACACATTGTGTTCACCATCTAATGCTGATATTCTTGGTACCGATTCATGATCCTGCAACACTGAGTAACACACTATTTTGCATTTGCATTTATTAATAAAATTAATCAAGCAGGGGTTACTGGGGGAGACTGTAGCAGGAGAAATCTAGGGAGGTGTGCTTGGAAGGGCGACCCCTTGTGGGTTTGGATACCACACGTGATCTTGTTATTTATGCGCGCTCCTGTTATTACATGTTACATGATACCTGAGTACAGTGAACTGTTTCTCCCTGCTATCAGGATCCACTAACGCATCACTTGTTTGATATGCAGTTGTCCTGTGAGATAGGGCACAGGATGGTTGCATTAGTTAGGGTAATAAAATATGCTAAACATATGCACTTGCATCATATCCTTCATTGTCTTCAGTGATCTAGTACCTGAGATATAGTTTCAAGATACTGATACTTGAGACTAATGTGACATGCATTATCTTGACTGCATAACATTCCTGGACATACCATGTTATTTTATCTTGTAATCTTGAGTTCTTGTGATCTTGTGATTATGTTACACGATAGCTACTTGTCCAGGACATTTCATGTTCATTATATACATATCACACTATGCATGCACGGTCTCCTTGTAACATGATCTATCTTCCTGATTATTCCTGTTATTGTTATTACTTTCAGTTCTCGATATTGCCAAACATATTATGCTTATGTCCTACTTATTGTTACTACTCTTTCATATTCTCTCTTTTATCGTTCTTTTTTCTTCGTGTGCTTTTATTGGTCCGCTTCTGACGAACCTTTATTATATTTTTCAGTATTTAGATCTGGAAGTCGGTATAGAGAGTTGTTCGTAGATCATGTTCTGGTTCCGCTGTTCTCCGGTGAGTTCAGTTTTTTTTCTTGACTTGTCTTATTCAGATATGGTGGATGATATTGTTTATGATTCAGTTTTTCATATATGTGATTTTATCCCTGCGCTTGGTTGTATGTGCATATATGTGTGCTATCCTGCATGTTACTGACAACCTAAGGTATTCATGGAAGAGTTTTCACTCTTCGTGAGTATCTGCTGGCCATCATCACGTACCTGTATTCCGTATTTTGGGAAGCGGGGCGTGACATGGTTTAGTTGGTATCAGAGCCAGGTTAGTTATATGCCATATATGCAATCAGGCCGCATATATGATAATCATCCACGAGATTATCTGAGTAAACAGTCATTGACTCCCTTCTCTGACTCCATACTTGTTCAATCGATCCCCGAAAATCCTTGAACCGTCACCCTGATGTGACTCTCCCATCCATATAATCATCGTACCTACTCTGCCCTGCTTGATCATGCCTAGTAAGACCATTCTTGGTTTAGATTGAGAATAGATATATTGAGGATTCAACTTGATTATTTGGACAAAGAAGAATAATTGAGAGGATCTTTGTTGAATTATCTGGCAGTTAATTTTATGAGGAATTTTGATTTGAAACTTTTTGAGATATATGTCTACAAGGGAACCATAGTAAAATGGTGGACTAGATAATAATCATGCCTGGATTAAATAATGATTAGATCACATCCATACATATTAGATTTTGGGCATGGATCTTGGAGTGATAATCAGATCAATAAACGGAATCATATCCTTAGGAAAAATATGACTATACCTTGGATCAGATTGCTTGGATTAGTTCTGAGGTTAGGATCTTAAAGTTTTCAGATCTAAGTAATGCTTTAAGAATATCTATCATAGTTTGAGGTTGTTGAGTTAATCTTATGACCCTTAAGAATATTGTAATTGGAATACCTTGATAATTTGAGATTCCTGTAATCTTCTGATTGAGGAATCATAGATGAAAGGAGGAGATAGATATATTTGGATCTTTATAGAGATTAATGAATTTAAAACTTAACTTTGAGGATCTGAAGCATGAATATAAAAGCAAGATTATAATGATCAATTTGAAAGATATATTGAGGGATTGAGGCAAGAACTAATTGATATCATTGCGCATTTTTTGAGGACTTATAATTACTGATTGTTGATATTTGATCTTGAAAATTTTCATTAGTGACTGCTACTTGAACTGATGATTTTTATAGTGACGGGGGGATATGAGATTTATGTTACTATGATTCTGTTGACCTGTATAAAACATGTACTCGAGGATTTGAAATTTTTAGGATTTTAATGGTTTTAAGAATATAACAATCAGGGATGATTATTGATTGAGCAATGTTGACACTTAAAAAAGACAAGATTCTTATGGTCCGAACAAATGTCTAAACTTGTTGACATTTACAAAAGACAAGTGACAGACAAGCTGAAGGCCAGTTTTCACCCATCTCCAAGGGATAAGGAAGCAACTTGGACTCCACTGATGCAGCAAGCAGACAGTGAACCCGGATTGTTTCTAAACAGACCTCAGTAGGTCTAAGATGCTAGCACTTGCATCGCATGAGCCCAAAGGGATAGCCTCGCTTGAGAGGCTAATATCACTTGACTTCGCCTCGAAGCCATCCAAAGCCTCGCCAGGAAGCTAACTCGCAACTTTGCCACAGAGGACTTCCAGCTCCGCCAAAGGGTTTCTTTCGGACTTCGCCAGAAGCTGCCTCTAGCTCCGCTACGAGTTCAATACGGGCAGCTCCGCCATTGGTCTGCTATGGTCAACCTTTGACCAATCAAATCTCCAGATGAGATCAGATCTAATCAGATCAAATCCAATCAAGATCAAATCAGAGATCAAATTTGGCAGTTGATTGCAACAATCTCTTGACTCTCCTAAAACGAGTAAGAAGATCAGGGGAAATCCTCTAACGATATGGAAAGGATCAAGAAGATCAACCGACCTGCCAATTCTAGCTTCGCAGAAGCTGATCTTAGCCTCGCAGTAAGGCTACTTTCTGGATTCAAACAGATTCGATTCAATCTGTTTCTATATTTTCAAGGGACGATTATACCCTTGCTCTCCCTATAAATAGCCCACCTGGGGTACAAGGAGAGAAGGAGGCAAGGACGATCTCCAGAAATAAGGAGGATCTCCAGAAATAGGGCTGGATTTTCTGAGAAGACTCTACAAGCAGAGACTTCTTCAAAAAGCACCGTGTGCTCTCGAATTCAGAGATCTTTTAGAGAATTGCTTTCTCTATCCAGGGTGTTGATACCCTAACGTCGTCCTTCTTCTCAAGGAATTTCCGGAACCAGGCGAGAAGGAATTCCTAATTGAAGGCGATTTTGAGAAGCAGCAAGAGGGTTCTACCAACCTTCTATTCTCTGATTCCCGGAACCAGGCGAGAAGGGAATCTCATCGCTCGCATCGTCAAAGGGACAAAGTGGTCACGCGCTGACCAGACTCCTATCGGCACACTTCTCCAGAATCTCTGAGGAGATCTACTTGTAATCTTTTTAAGAATACTTTAATATAGCTCCTCAAACTCTTTTTTTTGTAAGTTTTCCCCTTTGCAAACATAATGGAAAACAAGATGGCGACTCCGCTGGGGACGAAATTCTCCACTGCCGAGAATCAAGTGTCGCAATGCGACGAACAGACCTTCGGGTCTAACTCCGAATTCAGAAAAGCCGGTGCAGCCAGAGCTTCTCTGGCTAAATCTTCAAGGAAAGTCTCTACGGAGACAGAAAAGGTTCTCTGCGAACCTACTGCGGTTATTTGGCGCAACAAGGAAGCACGTCCGCATCCTGATTCCTTTACTTGTGAGAACTTGGTGGTCCAGTTCGATCAAGGAAGATTTGAAGAAGTCCTCTCTGGGGGTGGCCCAATGCTTCGAGCACGAAAGCATAGGAAGGTTTCCACAGCTAAGGTTTCAGAACAGAAACCAGAAGCAGAATTTTGCCAACACCCTCCAGCCTCGCGTGTGGCTAATCAGGTTCCTTATGAACCTAAGTCTCCTCTGCCAAGATGGGTATGGAAGCCTAAACAGAAGTCTCCAACCGAAGCTTCAGGCGTAGCTACGCCTAAACCGCGCCTCTCTCGCGAAGAAAAAGGCAAGGTGCCTGTCTGCTCCAATCATAAAGTCAAGACGGCAATCATACCGTCGCCCAATTCAAGAGCAGCAATGCCTTGTGTCAGCATCGTTCTTATGAGCAAAGCTACTGTACCACAGCATACTCACTGCGTCCATGGCCGCGGAGCTGAAGCCAAAGTACCGTCTAAGGCTAATTGCCTTTGCAGCGGCATAGTGGGTAAAGCACCGCAGCGTGCTCCGCTCTCCAGTTCGTCAAGCGCTAAGCCTGCGCTTTGTGGCGAAGCTAGAACCAAAGCACTATTCAGTGCTAATCCCATCTGCAGGGATAAAAGAAGCAGGACATCGTCCTATGTGCGATCCAAAAGAGCCTTTACGCAGGATTATGTAGACTCCCATGGGCCTGACTTGCGGGAATTCTTGGCGAACAAACGGAAGTCGGTGTCTTTCCGAACTACTTCCCCCTGTTGTCAACAAAGGGGATGCCAGCTGGTGACCGTCCACTCAGTCCATTGCCGGCTGGGACCAATCCCTGCTACTTCTCCAGGCCGACGAACGGTCTTTGATCGGCTGTCTGTACATCTCTCTATGAAGCATCACAGAAGGAGCGTCTCGCGAGATCCACCCTCTGCATCCGTCAACATGACGGAAGAGGACGAGAGTTACGCAGGGAAGACAAGCATCTGACACCCCCTACAGCTCCCCAGATCCAGATTACAGCCCAGACTTAGGCGAAGTCTTGGTGCATGAAGAGGGTGTTTTCCGAAACACCAGATCTAGGGTGGCGATACCCTACAGTTATGAATAGCCTTCCTCCTCGACGGCCCTAGCCTCGCCAGAGCCCAGGAGATCACTCCAATCATCGGACGGAGAAGATGAAGATAGTGGATACGCCTCTTCGGCGACAGTTAGCTCGGTGCGAACAGACAGAGCATCAGTCAATATGGCTGATAACGTCAACGACGACCTTCGTCGGCGCCTGGAAGCTCAAGAGCAAACTTCCAAAACCCAGCAAGAAGCTTGGACAATATTCAACAGATGCTTGCTTGACTCCTCAGCAATCGTAATGACAATGATGCCGGGAGCAATCACGATGAGGAGGAACACTTCAGCAATGAGCAACCAAAGCCAGAGAAATCCAAGGAGGGTTCTTCCCTAGACGCCGAAGTCCTTAAGGGCCTCCAACCTCAAATCGCATCCTTAGCTCAGAGGGATAATTAAAGAAGGTAGGGGCAGTCCGTCCTTATCCACTGGAGTGGGATTCGGTGCCATATCCACCGAAGTTCAAACCACCAACGTTGCATACCTATGACGGAAAGAGCTCGCCAAACCAGCACATATACTATTTCCGGTCTCAGACTGGTAATGTTATAAGCAATGACGCCATCATGGCTAGGCTATTCATTGCCACCTTAAAGGGGGTGGCATTTGACTGGTTCCGAAGTCTTCCCCCGGGCTCTATCAACTCTTGGATCGACCTGAAAACTCGGTTCCTCTCTCATTTCTATGAGGACGATACCGAAGTGACCATGGACAAGCTCCTCTCCACTGTGCAAAGGAAGGGCGAATCTGTCCGTGACTACATTGAACGGTTCAAAAATTTATCCTTGATGTGCCCAGCAGGAATGCCATTACCCATGCTCTTACAGACATGCAGACACAACTTCTTAGACCAAGTGGAAGTTCGCATGGGGGCTGTCAAAGCCCACACTTGGAAAGAATTGGTCGAACAAGCTGAGATAACCGAAAAGTCGGCTAAAAAGTTCGAACCATCCACCCCTAGAGGCAAGTGGGGGATGAACAACATAGGGCGTAGCGACCTACCGCAATCTTCTCAAGCTAAAGGCAAAGAGACTATGTCTGTGGAGTTATCCAGAGATGTGCAGTCGAAGGCCAAGAAGAGCAGCTTCAACAATCAGGAGCCTAAGTTCCCTCCAAAGCAGTACTCCTTCAAAGACGATCAGGTGGTCACGATATTCCATCTGCTCCACAAAGGGAACAAAATGAAACTGCCAGATGCTCGGCGTCCCAATGAGATAAGGCGCACAAACGACCCTAAATACTGCCTCTATCATAGGATGATTCACCATCCTACTGACAAGTGCTATGTCCTCAAAGACAAAATTCAAGCCTTGGTTGATGCCGGGTGTAACGCCCCGATCCGGCGGGTACGGAGACGTTACTGCGACGTACATACGCAGGTCGGAAGTACCCTCACGTATATACGCTAAGCAACAATACATGCAAGTAAAAGAGTACGGAAGCACGTGGCGATATACATTCCAACATAAAGATTACAAAGTCATCACAGAGCGTGATATACTGATACATGTACATTATATCACAGCCAGAATACAAAAGTAAAATTACAATTTGTACAACAAAAGGTGCTCACGGGCTGAGAAGAAAATCCCCGAGCTAGCAGAAGGATTCAGGAACGGAAGGAGCTAGGGCAAATCAGCTTGTTCCAAGAAATAGGCTTGATCTTCAGTGGAGGGCTCCACTTCAATCCACGCTTCAGAACCTGAACATACAAATTCAAGGGAGTCAGGACCTCCCAAACAAATGATCAGGTTACAGCCGAGTGGCATAAGAGATATGAGTAGGAGAGTTGATGTAGTATCATGAATAATCAGCCAGCAAGTAAAGGAAACATCACGAGTTAAAGTTGGGAAGACATTGCACTAGCTTAGGCTACGACCTCATGAGACTAGTACCTTGAGGGAATAATCCAAACAAGGAAACCCTCATCTATATACCTTTATCTCATGTCACCGTAATCCAAGCGCATAAAACGGATCCACAGTTAGCGTCTTTTATTATTATTATTATTATTATTACTCGTCTTACCCTGATGTCTAGCTATGTGAACCAGCGTCCCAGCACACATAGATCCACATCCGAGTAAAGCAAGGCTGTTATTGGAAACTAGCGGGGGTATCAACGAACAATGTTTACAGTGGGTCCCGTGCATACCCGGGACCACGGCCCAGGATGTTCCGCTGCTTGGTGACGGAACCTGCCGCTAGGCTATCAGGAGGGACTTATGTATGCCCTTATCATGATGGTACCAGGAAGGAGGGAGCCAGCACTCCCCTCGGTCGCCTGGAGGCCCTCAGGTCAAACCGGAAAATGTAGTTGCACAACATACCTAAAACCACTGTAAACACGAACATATATTGATAGCCGCATGTTTCCCCCTACCCGATGTAAGTTGTCTCATTTTATGAGTTATTTAGGTAATAATCCGATTTCGGGAATGAGCAGGAGCAAGTCCGGAATATTATGAAGACAGGAGTATCAGGAGTACAATTGTACTATCATGTAAATCAAACTTGTAAATCATGATGTCCGGTTATCATTCCCGTTATCGTGATAATTATAAAAGTCAAGTGTATCATGCCTGGTGTCAAGAGATAGCATGACAAGGGGTGATATTCGTCAAGTGACAAGTCATGTAATAACAATATATAATACATGTCCCGAGGATATGGTTCATATATAAAGAAGTGATTAACCACAGCGAACAGTCAAGATTAGTCGACTAGGGAGAACAAGTAGTCGACTTATGAAGGAGTTAGTCGACTACAGAGGAGGGACAAGTCGACTAATAAGGTTGCGTTTGGTAGGATCGCGTCTTCAGAAAAATGGCGCGTCTTCAGAAAAGGTTAGTCGACTAGGAAAAAGGGGTTAGTCGACTAATAAGGTCGCGTCTCAAAGAGCCGCGTCTTCAGGAAAAAAGTTAGTCGACTAGGGGAAAAAGATAGTCGACTAATAAGGCCACGTCTCAGAGAGCCGCGTCTTCAGGAAAAAGTTAGTCGACTAGGGGAAAAAGATAGTCGACTAATAAGGTCGCGTTTTCAGAAAAAGGGCGCGTTTCAAATAAGCTAGTCGACTTGTGGTAAGGGAGTAGTCGACTAATAAAGGGTTCAAGTCGACTAATGACTGGGTCAAGTCGACTAACAGAGTGCAAACAGAGAGCAGAACCTGACTTTTGTGGGTTGCGTTTATTGATAAAAATTACAAGTATGAAAATAGTTATCCATGTCTTGGCGAGTAGAGTTACTCGCCTAAAATGTTCCTTTGATGCGTCCGATGAAGAAAAGCTCGGCCCCAATCCAAAAGGAGGGTACCGGCCCTAGAGTCTTGCCGATGATGAAGAAGAGCACGGCCCCCAATCCAACGGAGGTGACCGGCCTTAAAAGAGAAGGAGAGAGGTTGATGGTGCAAGTATAGTTCAATTTGACAAAATGGGATTTTGCAAACGATGTTACGGGGGACGAATCTATAGTTCGTCGGAAAGAGGATGACGAGGAGGAGAAGATGGTATGCTTGGTGGTGGCTACGGTGGTGCAGGTGGTGGTGGAGATGGTGGTGAAGTTTGATGGAGAGGATGGGTTTCTTTGATGTTTCTTGGTGAAAAGAGGTTGAAGAAGATGGTGTAGTTGTTGGAAATGGAGGAGGAGATGGAGGGGAAGAAGGTAGAAGAGGTGGTGGAGTTATTGGTGGTGAAAAGATGGAGAAAATGGGTTGGGATGGCCAGCCAAGAAGCTTGGGCTGCTGTTTTTGGTGGCTCCTGCTGGCTGCAAATGGAGGAGAAGAGAAAGTGAAGGAGAGAGAAGATGGGAGTGTATATATATAAAGGGGGGAGATAATATAATAATGTGCCATCTCCACTATATGAATGAAACTTGGCGTTTCCTTCCAAAGAATGTCGTGTCCCCAAGACAATCAAAGCTGCGTCTAGGCAAATAAGGAGCCAAACGCGGAAATCAAGGTTGCGTCCAGTAGAAAACGCAAAAGTTGCGTTTAAAAGAAAAGACAAAAAGGCATGGTGATTGGTCCTGAGTTGATTTAGCCCATAAGCATTAAATGCAGTATGGAGAGGATCACTGCATTTAATGATGAATCCAGTTGGCGAGACTCGCGTTTGAGGAAGGAGAGAGAGAATGGAAAAAGAGAAAAGTGGAATATCTGGATAAATTCCCGGTATCTGGGAAAAACACCGGAAATTCCAAAAAAGTCAAAATTGAAGTATCTCAAAAAGTCTCCCAAAAATTCTCAAAAATAAGAAATATTATTTTAAGATTTTTGGTGAAATCGGTTTTCAGAAATTCAATCTCATTTTCAAGATAAAAATCCTGAAGTCAACCGTTGACACCGGTCTATGCCGGGTCGGCCGGATTTTGATAAATTCTAAAAATTCTCCAAAAATTCATTTAGATAGAAAATATGATTTTAAGAAATATTGTGAAAGTCGTTTTTAATATTTTCAACTCCGTTTGTAAATGAAAAATCCGAGAGTCGGTCAGCGACACTGGTCGACACCAGTTTTGAAGATTTACAATTAAATTCTGAAAAATTCCAGAAAATCATGAAAAATCAAGAATATTAAAAAATAATTTTTGAAACTGAAATCGGTCAAATCTGATTTCCAAAACGGTCAAATCATGCAGTACTGCTATATGAGTAAGAATTTAAATAACAGAAAATAATAAAAAGAAAAAAAATACGCTCCAAAAATCAGGACATATAACTGTGTACGTATTCTGAGGATGGGGTGTTACACCGGGGTTCTGACATTGAAAACAGAACAGAAGAAAGTCACTGCCAATATGGTGACCCTCGAATTCGGCAGACCCCAAAGGTCACAGTTCCTGATGGGACCTATCCAGTCCCTGCGCCACGGTTGGAAGTCAAGCATCCTCCAGCTATAGCTCAAGATAATAAGGGTCTTGTTCCCTTAACATTGGGGACAGAAGAAGTCATGTGGGTACACCCGGACCTCGTCCAAGACGTACAGCGGGATTCAAAGGAGTCCAACTCAAAGGGCAAGTTTTGCAATGTCATCTCCATCCTGCCAGACGACGGCAATCTTACATCGGCTTCCCTCAGTGATTCAGAAGGAGAAAAGCTTGCTTGTACGGCGCAAGCCGATACGCCTCAACAGACGGGCACCCGATCCGAATAATCATACTTAAGGCAGTATGAAAAGTCTACTGACGGGATACAACAGCAAACGATGTCAGTACCAATGTCAGCATCCACTCTAATTCCAACCAAGGGAAAAGAGAGGCCTAAGGAGGTACGATTCGACCACATGTTGAAGAAACCACCAGGCCAAGGGTTTGATATGCCCTTTCGGTTTGACATATTGGCTCAGCTGGCCAATATCGCAGCTCGTATCACTATACACGAGCTCCTTCGCCTCTCGGAAGAAACAAGAGAAGCACTCAGGGATGCGCTAGCCAATTCAGAATCCTTTCTGACATGCATGCCTGAGATCCCTAACGACGACGTTCAGTCTCCTTGCCCAGAATGTCATCATACACAATCCAAGGTGCCCGCTATTACATTCACGGCGGAATATATGCTTCTCAAAGACAACAAGCACGATCGACCTCTGTACTACACCGGATATATCGGTTCAACGTGCATCGAAAGAATACAAGTCGATCCGGGGTCCGCACTCAGCATCATCCCCAAAAGGCTTCTTTACTTCCTTGGCATACCACTGTACAGGTTGTCCGCAACCACTACTACAATATTCGGTTTCAACGCCGGGAGCAGTCATCCACTGGGGAAAATCCGACTCCGTTGCAGAATCGGGAGCCTGAAGTCAGAAGTGACATGCTATGTCATTGACGCTGACACATCATATAACCTGCTACTAGGACGGCCATGGATCCATGCCAACTGGATCGTTCCCTCTACTCTGCACCAATGCTTCAAATATGTTGAAGATGATGCGACAGTACGAACTGTCTTAACTCAAAAGCAACTATTCAAAGGGGTGGAAAATTACTTCACTGACGCTCTCCTGTATCAAGAGGCCAGTAAAACACCTAAGGAACCATTGCCAAACGATGATGAAAGTGGCAATGAGGCGGATTCAGAATCCGAAGCAGGCATGCCAGCCATTCTGATTGGTGAACCAATTATAGCATGTCTCAATAATTCCAATGTAATATTCCTTCAGAGGATGAAGGTGCATGGGTAATTAATGATAATATTTCTTTTGATTATCCCGCGAGTATTGGGTCGGTTAAATCCATTACAGATGGCTCTCTGCATATGCCCTTACATAAGCCGAGTGCGGCCAGCACACCTATGGAAGCTATGGAAGGGGCCACGCTGGTGATCCCTCCGTCCAAGCAAGGGCAGTTACCGATAATCTTCGGTAGAACCCAACCACGGGGACCTACAGTTGCAAATTCAAGTTCAGGTTCAGATACTCCACAATTCTTCCATTACGCGCAGCCGGCACGTCACATTATGAAGAAAATGGGATATAACTTGAAGCATGGAATGGGCCTGAACTTTGGAAAAGGAAGGCGCAGCTTGATGCGTAATTTTGTCCCAAAGGAAAGCCTGCAAATTACTATGATAGTACACGCAGGGGGTTGGGATACGTTACACCCACATCGCCAGCAACGGTTCAATGCAAAGATGACGAACCAATTCCATCACATTCGGCCTCATCCTCCGAGTGGGACTCAGATGTCAGTGTGGGAATGATGTTCGAAAACCTCACCGTTAATATGACTTCAAGCAGTCAATTAGAGCCTACAGAAGCTATTGATAAGGAGCCATGGGCCCAGCAATTAAACCTCCAGTGGGAAAAGCGATTCGAACTACGCGAACCACCTACTGAAGACAAGGTGATGCAGGTCAACCTGGGAAGCCAAGATCATCCCAAACCCATCTTTATAAGTGAAAGCCTATCACTTATAGAAAAGGAAGAATTGATGATGCTCATAAAACAGTATATAGACGTCTTCGCATGGAACTACGAAGATATGCCTGGACTTGATCCACAGGTCGCTATGCACCGTCTAAACATCAAGCCTGACGTCAAGCCAGTCAAACAGCAACAACGTCGGTTTCGCCCGAACATTATGGAAGCTATTGAAGTCGAAGTTCACAAGCTCATTGCATGTGGCTTCGTCCGGGAGGAACAACATCCAGATTGGGTAGCCAACATCGTCCCCGTTCTCAAAAAGAACGGGAAAATACGGATCTGCATCGACTATCGTGATCTCAACACGGCCTGTCCTAAAGACGAATTCCCGCTACCCATCACCGACGTCATGATCGACAACACATGTGGATTCGAAAGGATGTCTTTCATGGACGGCTTTTCAGGGTACAACCAGATTAAGATGTATCCCGACGACGAGAAGCATACTTCGTTCCGAACACCATTGGGGTATACTGCTACACTGTAATGCCCTTCGAACTCAAGAACGCCGGAGCAACCTATCAGCGGGCAATGAGTACGATCTTCCGCGATCATCTCCGAAAAATCGTGGAGTGCTATGTCGACGACATTGCCGTCAAAAGCCGCAACAAGAATTAACATCTTCGCGACCTGAGAACGATGTTAGACATAATGCGGGCTCATCAACTGAAAATGAACCCGACAAAATCCTTCTTGGGAGTGTCAAGTGGCAAGTTCCTTGGGTTTATTGTCACATCAAAAGGGATTCATCTTGACCCAGACAAAGTCAAAGCCATCCGAGCATGCATCCACCGAGGAATCTCAAAGAACTCAGAGGCTTGCAAGGTAGACTGGCTTATATTAGAAGATTCATCGCAAATCTCTCAGGCCGCTGTCAACCGTTCACCCGACTCATGAAAAAGGGTGCTTCCTTCGTATGGGATCAAGCTTGCCAGGAAGATTATGAAGACATCAAGAGGTACCTCACAAAGCCTCCAGTCTTAGTGGCCCCTACATCAGGGAAACCGTTTTTGCTCTATGTAAAAGCTCTGGACTACTCCCTCGGTGCCCTTCTCGCTCAAAAGGACGGCAATGGCCACGAGCAAGCCATTTATTATCTAAGCAGGACTCTGATAGGGGCGGAATCTCGCTATAATCCTATCGAGAAAGAGTGTTTAGCTCTCGTCTTCGCTGTTCAGAAGACACGACATTATTTGGTCGGCTAGACCATACATGTCATCTCCAGAGTAAACCCATTGCGTCTCCTTATGACGAAGCCAGGATCATTGAATTCAAGATTGGCTAAGTGGGCACTTTTATTATCTCAATACGATATGATCTTCACCCCTCAGAAGGCGGTTAAAGGCCAGGCCCTTGCAGAGTTCTTAGCTGCTCATCCAGTTCCGGAACATTCAAAACTTCACGAAGATATCCCTGATGAAGTCTTCGAGTCTTATGCAACCTCAGAAGAGGAAGTGTGGCAGATGTCCTTCGATGGAGCATCGCGAATGGGCCCTAAAGGCAAGATTATTGCCGGAGTGGGGGTTGTGTTTATCTCCCCACAGAATCATGTCCTTCCCAGAGCATTTTCTTTGACAGAATCATGCTCCAACAATGTAGCAGAATATAATGCTCTGCTCATCGGTCTTCAACTCGCCCATGGAATGGGGGTACGCTACCTCGAAGCTTATGGTGATTCAAAACTGATCATCAATCAGGTTAAAGGTGAATACGAAGTCCGCCATGAGGACTTGGTTCCTTATTACCACACGGTCGTTGAATTGGCCAACCTATTTGAAGGTTTCTACATCGGGCACGTGTCTCAATCTCAGAATACCAAGGCGGACGCTCTTGCTGCATTAGCTACAACACTAGCCTTGCCAGCCGACACCGAGTATCACCTCACAGTCGCAACTCGACATCTTGTATGCTCCAAGCATATGTTGAGAACCAGAGAGGTCTATAATATCTCAACGGATCTTGAGCCGAGAGATTGGCGATTTCCTCTCATCGACTATGCTTTGCACGGTCTGCTTCCAGACGATCCTAAGGAAGCGGCATCTGTCAGACGAAGGTCTCTTCGGTTCTACTACGATCCGACTTTGAAGACACTTTACCGTCGTTCATATGACGGTCTCCTCCTCCGTTGCCTTTCTCATTCAGAGGCACAGGAAGCGCTCCAAGAAGCGCACGATGGCATTTGCGGCGCTCATCAGCCAGGTCCAAAACTTAAGGATAGGTTGCACAGACTTGGATACTATTGGCCAACTATGATAGCCGATGCCATCCAATATGCACGAAGGTGTAAAGCGTGTCAAATCCATGCAGATTTCATACACCAGCCTTCAGAGTTGCTCCACCCGACTGTTGCTTCATGGCCATTTGAAGCATGGGGAATCGATGTCGTAGGGCCAATCAGCCCCTCTTCGACAAAAGGACACCGGTTTATCCTGGCAATAACCGACTACTTTTCAAAGTGGGCGGAAGCTATACCACTGGTTGAAGTCAAAACCTCTAATGTGGTTAATTTCATCAAGCACCATGTCATCCATCGATTTGGTGTCCCTAGGCGGATCATCCACGACAATGGTCCCCAATTCATAAGCCAAGTATTCTATCGGTTTTGCGATAAATACCGAATTCAGAATGTGGCTTCAACTGCCTATAATCCCGCCGCTAACAGCTTAGCGGAAGCATTCAACAAAACGATCATCAAGCTACTCAAGAAATTCGTCTCCTCGAACAAGCGAGATTGGGATGAAAAGCATGGTGAATGTCTTTGGGCATACCGAACCACGGTTCGAACACCAACAGGCAATACGCCTTTTTCCCTGGTATATGGGTGCGAAGCAGTCATCCCGTTGGAAATCCAGATGCCATCATTACGAGTCGCTCTGACCACTAAGATCACATTAGAGGACAATGATCGATTGCGTCTTTAAGAGCTCGAAGCCCTAGATGAGAAGCGGCTACAAGCTCAGCAGCATATTGAGCTATATTAAGCTCGAATCTCAAAGGCCTTCAATAAGAAGTCAAATAGAGGGTCTTCCAGAAAGGAGACCTGGTTTTAGCCGTCAGACGACCATGATTATGACGCACAAGACCAAGGGCAAATTTCAGCCTAAATGGGAAGGACCGTTTGTAATAGAAATAGTCTATTCAAACGGAGCATACCGCCTCATGACTTCAGATGGCGACCTACTCATGATGCCGATCAATGGCAAGTTCTTAAAGAAGTATTATCCTTAATCAAGAATCATTCTCATGATCAAGTTAACATTACACCTCTGATCAAGATCTTCGTGTCCAAAGTACACACAAAGAGAGCCTTTCTCTTCCTCCAAGCGAGATAATACGACCGTAAACCAGTAGGAACCTGGTCACGTACTGGTTGTCTTAAAGGAGAATCAAGGTTACACATACGTTAACCAGATGATCCAACATCCTTAACGATTAAGGATAGAGGAAAATGTTGGCCTTTAAGCCCAACATAAATTCTTGGCAACTCATCATGCTGAGGGGAATAGCATGGCTAGCCCAATTCAAACGGTAGTTGGTAAAGGCATATCAAACCCGTTGACAGCTGGGGGTTTGCTAAAAATCCTAAGGGACCTGTTCCCATTTGATTCCCCCTCCAAAGTCACTTACCAATTCTCATCCATAGAATGGTAAGGCCACAAATACATTTCGCTGTTATGTAAACATTAAACCTATGACAGCAATTCCCTCGTTTCTCCCCGTGAGAACGAGACCTCCAAAATCACTTACCAATTCTCATCCATAGAATGGTAAGACCACATATGCATTTCGCTGTTACGTTAACATTAAACCTATGACAGTGATTCCCTCGTTTCTCCCCGTGAAAATGAGAACTTTTCCCAAACTCCATTACAATTTTGAGCCCTGTTGACATTTACAAAAGACAGGTCTCGATACTCGTTGACATTTACAAAAGACGAGTATCACCAATTTTTGAAGCTTGGTGGCGTCTCAATCGGTTATGTCATTGCGACCTCTGAACCAGCAGACAGCTAAGTCTCAATTCTGAGCCCTGTTGACATTTACAAAAGACAGGTCTCGATACTTGTTGACATCTACAAAAGACAAGTATCACTAACCTTGAGCTTGGTGGCGTCTCAATCGGTTATGTCATTGCGACCTCTGAACCAGCAGACAGCTAAGTCTCAATTCTGAGCCCTGTTGACATTTACAAAAGACAGGTCTCGATACTTATTGACAACTACAAAAGACAAGTATCACCAACCTTGAGCTTGGTGGCGTCTCAATCGGTTATGTCATTGCGACCTCTGAACCAGCAGACAGCAAAGTCTCAATTCTGAGCCCTGTTGACATTTACAAAAGATAGGTCTCGATACTCGTTGACATTTACAAAGACGAGTATCACCAAATTTTGAAGCTTGGTGGCGTCTCAATCGGTTATGTCATTGCGACCTCTGAACCAGCAGACAACTAAGTCTCAATTCTGAGCCCTGTTGACATTTACAAAAGACAAGTCTCGATACTTGTTGACATCTACAAAAGACAAGTATCACCAACCTTGAGCTTGGTGGCGTCTCAATCGGTTATGTCATTGCGACCTCTGAACCAGCAGACAGCTAAGTCTCAATTCTGAGCCCTGTTGACATTTACAAAAGACAGGTCTCGATACTTGTTGACATCTACAAAAGACAAGTATCACCAACCTTGAGCTTGGTGGCGTCTCAATCGGTTATGTCATTACGACCTCTGAACCAGCAGACAGCTAAGTCTCAATTCTGAGCCCTGTTGACATTTACAAAAGACAGGTCTCGATACTCGTTGACATTTATAAAAGACGAGTATCACCAAATTTTGAAGCTTGGTGGCGTCTCAATCGGTTATGTCATTGCGACCTCTGAACTAGCAGACAGCTAAGTCTCAATTCTGAGCCCTGTTGACATTTACAAAAGACAGGTCTCGATACTTGTTGACATCTACAAAAGACAAGTATCACCAACCTTGAGCTTGGTGGCGTCTCAATCGGTTATATCATTGCGACCTCTGAACCAGCAGACAGCTAAGTCTCAATTCTGAGCCCTGTTGATATTTACAAAAGACAGGTCTCGATACACGTTGACATTTACAAAAGACGAGTATCACCAAATTTGAAGCTTGGTGGCGTCTCAATCGGTTATGTCATTGCGACCTCTGAACTAGCAGACAGCTAAGTCTCAATTCTGAGCCCTGTTGACATTTACAAAAGACAGGTCTCGATACTCGTTGACATTTACAAAAGACGAGTATCACCAATTTTTGAAGCTTGGTGGCGTCTCAATCGGTTATGTCATTGCGACCTCTGAACCAGCAGACAGCTAAGTCTCAATTCTGAGCCTTGTTGACATTTACAAAAGACAGATCTCGATACTTGTTGACATCTACAAAAGACAAGTATCACCAACCTTGAACTTGGTGGCGTCTCAATCGGTTATGTCATTGCGACCTCTGAACCAGCAGACAGCTAAGTCTCAATTCTGAGCCCTGTTGACATTTACAAAAGATAGGTCTCGATACTTGTTGACATCTACAAAAGACAAGTATCACCAACCTTGAGCTTGGTGGCGTCTCAATCGGTTATGTCATTGCGACCTCTGAACCAGCAGACAGCTAAGTCTAAATTCTGAGCCCTGTTGACATTTACAAAAGACAGGTCTCGATACTCGTTGACATTTACAAAAGACGAGTATCACCAATTTTTGAAGCTTGGTGGCGTCTCAATCGGTTATGTCATTGCGACCTCTGAACCAGCAGACAGCTAAGTCTCAATTCTGAGCCCTGTTGACATTTACAAAAGACAGGTCTCGATACTCGTTGACATCTACAAAAGACAAGTATCACCTACCTCGAGCTTAGTGGCATCTCAAATGGTTATGTCATTGTGACCTCTGAACCAACAGACAGCTGAGTCTCAATTCTAAGCCCTGTTGACATTTACAAAAGGCAGGTCTCATCTTTCAATCCGACAAGGACCGGTTCGGGCTTGGTGGCGTCTCAACCAGTTATGTCATCGCGACCTCTGAACTGACAGATAGCCAAGTCTCATCATCCAACCCAACAAGAACTATGTTCTCAAGAAATTGCAATACAATTTGGAATCGCAATTCAAAAAGAAGAACAAGATTGGAGATTCGACAAAAGAAGAAAAAAATTTCATTCATTCTAAAAGGATAAAGTACATGGAGCTACAGGCGCACACTGTAAGATCTGAGCCGCTCTCCAATGGAGTCCAGCCTCGTCCTCCTGTCATCAGCAGCCTGGGCAAGCGCTTGCGACCTCAGCTCGGCCTCATTGAAATCCATTGCCTGGGTCAGATGAGCTTCAACCTCCGCCAAAGTTGCGCTCTGTGACAATCCCTGCTGTGAGAGCTCTTCATTTTGAGCCTTAAGCTGCTCAAGCCACGCAGTTTCTTCAAGACGCACCAGTTTAGCCTTGGATAAAATAAGATTTGCTTTCCTGATCATTTCCTCAGCCTTCCCAATCTTGTCTTCAGCGTCAAGAAGAGCACTGGTGGAGGCGTCAATCGCATTTCGACCTCTGCCTGCCTTGTTTCCAAGGATTTCAAGTCAGAAGAGATAGCCTTAGCAGCCTCTTGAGCGGCAAGCCGGGCCTCGTGCTTTGAGCGACAAGACGCGCGAACCGCTCATCAACTAAAGACTCTAGGTCCGAACAGCGGAGACGGCGCCATTCCTCTACATCCTTCTCAAATTCATCCACCAGGAGTTCCAAAGCAGTAGCATGGTGATACCCCTCAAAATCCTGAATACTTTCGATGCCACGGGAGAGGACCACCTTTAACTTTGAGAACGGCATAGTCGAGCCCTTCAAAACCAGGTCGATAGTTTACCCTAAGCCTTTATAAAAGCTATCGACGAGGTCACCTATATAGCCGTTCTCAACCTCAGCCACTTCTGGTAGAGAGGTAACCTCAGAGAAATCCACCAGCCTGGTCGACACTATTGTGGAAGGAGCAATGGGAACATCAACAGCAGGGCAGATTGTCAGTGATCTCTGCGGAGTCTTCATGGAAATCAGTGCGCTAGCCACCGTTGAGGTAGGGCTGACAACCATCTCCTGAACAGCAGGCTCAACTACCAGAGTTGGGGAAGTAGGGCTTGTAATCACCCTCAGCTCAACACTTGGCAAAATTGTCGGCACCTCACTCGTTGATATAGTTGGGAGTGAGGACACCTCCGGAACTGCTCCCCCTTCAACCTCTGGTCCTTCGGCTGACTTGGGCCGATAAGAAGGCAGGTCACCGTACAGCGCATCCAGCACAGCAGCATCCGCCGCGGTCGAAGCGTTCATGTCACCCCTTGACCCTTCGGGGAAATCTTCTGGCTCTCTTAAAGCTGATGCATCTTGAGGCCGAACACTTGTAATAAGACTGCGGTTAGTCGGGACACTACATGCAAAAGAAGCCAAGAGGTTAGGACAATACCAAAGGATGATGTCGCCTCAAACATCTCGTCAGCCACATCAGTCTCCAGGGGCTCCATCGGAAAATTCTTGGCAGAATCAGCACGAATAGCCGGCCCGCTTTCACTTGCCGAGTATCCTGTGGACCACCCAATAGAGCTCGATGCCACAGGACTTCCTTTAGAAGTCCAGCGCCCGAGGGACCAATGTCGGCTACATCACCTCCAGACTCCTCCGGACGGGCAAAAGAACCAGCTTCAGTTCCATAAGTAAATAGGGGATCATAATGTTCCCCTTGCTCTCCAGCTGCCTCAGCTCCTACAATCAAGAAGAATTGATAATAAGTCAATGGGACACACAAAAGGCGTATTATATGGACGGGGTTAATCTTACCCAGACCCGCAGCAAATTCACCGCTAGTCGGTTTAGCAACCGACGGTTCAGCCACTAATGGGCAGCAGGAGGAATCGCTGTAGAGGGATGACCCTCTACGACAATCGTAGGAGCTTGGCGGCGGGGCTTCTTCGCCAACGATTTCCTACGAGAGCTACCTTCCCGCTTTCTTTTAAAGTGGACTTCAGAATCCTCTTCCTCCACTTATTCTACACAACGAGGGGGAGCCGTCCCCATCACACCAGAGCCAGTTGCAGGAGTCTGAGCCCCCGCTCTCACCTCGAAGCGAGGACTCTCGGCATCTGAGGCCTCGCTGTCTTGAAAAACACCTAGAGGGGGGTGAATAGGTGTAAGTGCTAATCTAAGAAACTAAATGCAAACTAAGTGCGCTAAATGCGGAAGCTAATGCAAATGTTGCACAAACTTGATACAATACAACAAGTGTAGCTGAATTCCCCTTGCGAGGCTCTGGACTAACTCCTCTTGATTCCCCTTGAAATGGGTTGAGGTGCTATGTGAAGCTCTTGTTGGATGAGTACAAATTAGGCCCACACACACAAGCAATCCAAGCAATATGAAATATGTGCACACACAATCAAGCCAAGCATATAAGAACGAATTGCAATATAAAAGATGCAAGGCGACACAAGCAATGTATAAGATATGTATGCAATGAATGAATGATGCTTGCACAAAGTAAAGAGAGTAAGGGTTAGAGAGACAATGGATCAAACGCTAACACAAAGATTTGTTTCGAGGTTCGAGCACCTTGCTCTACATCCCCGCCTACACCACGTGTAGGATTTCCCAATCCACTATAGGAGTACCAAACTCCTCTCTCAACCTTACAAAGCCACCGAGGCTATACAACCACAATCCACCTCTACCGAAGAGGGAAGAGGGATACGGCCCGTAGCCAACTACAACAAACACCTCTACCTAAGAGGCTCACAAACCAATCACCCGATCACCTCTACCGAAGAGGGATACAACAAGAATAAGGGTGTACAACTTAGAGGTTACAAACAACAACCTCAAAACTCTCTCTTTTTCTTTCTTTTTCCACAAAACAAAGATCCTAATAGTTTAGGATAGAAGATATGGCTCAAGTGTGGAAACTAAGTGTTTTTGGAAACAAGCAACAAAGAAAAAACTATTTGGGAAAGCTCTTGTATATGATAGAAATAAAAGATCAAATCAAAATCCCAAAACCTAGTTCTCTTTGATTTTCCAAAAACCAAAACAATAAAGATTAGAAGTTTAAAGCTCAAAAATTACTTTTTAAAACTCTTTTAAACACTTCAGAAACCTGGAATTTTTCCTCTTAAAATCTTGTGCAAAAAACAATGGAGAAATGGGGTATATATAGCCCCTAGGAAAAACTAGCCGTTAGGCTGATGTGGCAGTCTGACCAACTGCCGGTCGACCGGCCCGGTCGACCGCCAACGGTCAAAAATGTGACCGGTTGGGCAGCAGCGGTCGACCGGTCCGGTCGACCGAAAATTCCCGAGAGCAGAGCTCTCAACTCGGTCGACCGGTCCGGTCGACCGACTACATGTGTCGCCAGCGTGCACGATTGTGCACATCGGTCGACCGACCCGGTCGACCGGCCACTTGGTGCGGTCGATCGGTCCGGTCGACCGAACTGGCCTGGCAGGCACAGTGCAGGGTCAGAAAACAGTGTAAAATATTTTCTAAAAATCTTTTAACACTTCTAAAAAATTCACAAAATTTGTTTTATCATTTTATATTAAAACATACACCTGTGATAAAATTTCAAGACAATATATCACATATCATTTTATTTTTGTGTCTTGCAAATTTTATCAAAAACAAAACTTGTATTTTTATCAAACTTGATTTTTCCAAAACATGAATAGGGATATCAAAATAAGTTTGTTTAGCAAGTTAAAAATATGTATGTATAACTAGAATACATCTACTATACATATAAAACATGTAAACTTGTTTTGATCAACTATTCATGAAACCACACATCAAAACATAAAACGTGTGTGTTTGTGCACTTGAGCATATCAACTAAACTAAGCTTTACAAATGGATCTAAAATCATAATCTAAACTAGGATACCTAAGTCTTCTTGTCGATCTTCATCTTCAAGTAGACTTGCTCCAAAACTCCGTGATTCTCCAAGTGCAAAGGTATGATCTTTAGCTTTGGCACCGGAATCAACATGAAAAGCTTCTAAACTCCTTGTTGAAGCTAATCACCAACTAATATCCTGTTATGATCTGAAACTTAGAAACACAAGAATATTAGTAAACATAACTACATGAGTGTTGATCATCATCAAAACTAGAGTGGAAGGCCATTGGGCCAACAATCTCCCCTTTTTGATGATGACAAAACTCATGGAGTTATATATGCATGGATTAAAGATAAGCTTCAGGAAGCTCCCCCTTAACTCATGCATCACAATAAACATAATAGATATGCAATGAAAGCACATGATACTAAACAAAAGCATGCATCATATCTTATTATCTATCCCTATGCATGAACTTGGTATATGCAAAACACAATCATGCATATATAAAGCAAAACTCAATTCTTCTCCCCCTTTTTGTCAATCATCAACAAAGGGGTAATCAAAACCATAGATAAAACGAGGGGTAAAAATCTTGCTTCCCCTTTATGTCAATCAAATAATGCAAACAATGTTCTCCCCCTTTTGTCTAAAACAAAAAACAAATCAATAAGGGGTGACTACAAACATGATATCAATTAAAATATGTCAATGAAGCATCTTGATACCATAAACAAGAATCAATATATGTTATATGCTATATACATTCATGAAGAGGAAGACGCTAAGTTAGCTTCCCTACACATATGCATTACATGAAGAAGGGATGACAAGCCCCAATTCACATAACACATATTATGTAATGCATAAGGAGATGTGAAGCTCCCCTTACACACGTATATCATATAAAGAAGAGTTGTCAAGCTCCTCAATTTATATATACTCAACATGAATCTATATGTAAGAGAGATGTTAAGCTCTCCTTGCATATAGGAAATACAAATCAAAACTTTTGTGTATTTTCTTTAAACAAAATTTTGAGATATCAATTGTAATTAAACATAACAAATTACCATTGTAACAACATAATAACAAATTTTGAATGTCTAAACACAAATTTTGATACCAATTGTAAGAATATATTTCATTTTGAAAACATATGATACCAAATTCGAAATGTCAATCATAAAGTATGGGAGTACAAATACCAATTGAAATACAAAATCATATGAATACTCATTTTCTCCCCCTTTATGAAAAACAAACTAAAGACATGCATAGTCTTGATAACAATTTAAAAGTAATCAATTTAAACAAAATTGAAACTCAAGCACTAGCATAAACACAAACATATATATGTATGAAAGATAGATACCAATAGAAATTGATATACTTGGAATTTAGAGCATACATACATACAAACATATATGAGTATACAAGAAGATCAAATGATACCAATTGAAAGGTTCAATGATACCAATTGACATAACAATAAGTTCAAGAGTATACATCATATTATCTACCACCCAATCATAATTCAAGTTTTAAAGATTTTCAATTTAGGGCATACATGAACATGATCTCCCATCCTACCGCCCTTAGATGGTAGGGGTTTTCAAAGATAGATTTGAAATGTAGTTTTTGTTTGAACTCTACCAATGTGAAGAACATCGCAACTAGTTAAATGGAAACTTGTTAACTAGTACGAAATCCTTCAAGTAAGGAATAAAACAGAATAGTTTTTCATAAACATGAAATTCACATCATATCAAACACTCAAGTTCAATTAGGCATAAATAAGACTCATGAAAAAAAAAAAAAAAAAAACCAAAACATGAGCAAGCAATAGATGTGAGTGTACAAATAAAGTGTGAATATCATAATCATGAAAATATTTTCATTAAGCTCAATTATTCCTTAAAACACGAAAATCATCAAAACTATCTATCTATCTCAGGCATATGTATGTCTAATACAAACTAAGTATACATACATATCCAAACATAACGAGTCCACAAATATATGCATTAAGGCACTGGCTCAAAAAGGATACTCATGTATAGTCAATAGTTTGGACAAGATGGACATATACATGAAGTTAAATATTGACACAAAAAAAAAAACATGACAATCATGAAAACTGAAAAGCATGAAAAGTATGAAAATTTAGCTTTCATTAAAACAATTTGATACCAATTCTTTTCAAAGTATATGTATGATTTGTCAACACAAGAAGTATACATACATATCCCTTAAACACACTTTGATCCATAATAGATATTTGCATGAAAGGCAAATGACTCAAGGGGTATACGTGTATATCTTCAAGTTTAGCAAAATACACATATACATGAAATGAAAACTCATAAGAACAAATACCATGAATGGAATACAAGTTTAAATGTATGAATCATCAAAACTAGACTATACTAGCAATCTAATGGGAACAAACAAGCATTCAATCCCAACATATATAGATTTGTTTGTGGCCCATTCTATGTACAAGTATATAACTAGTCTTAATGAAAACTAACACTTAAACATATATTCAAAACATGAAGCATCAAAACAAATCTAAAAGTCATCATGATAAAACTAAAACATGATTATTATGTGAATTCACATGTATTAGATTCATGATGTACACTATAGCTTAAACAAAGTGAGAACACTAAGTATGATTCAAATAAGCATGTGTGTCTCAAATACTATACTGTATGTCAAGGATCTAATAAACATGGAATGAACATACTAATCCATAGATATCAAAAACATGCTATAAACATTAAAACAAGGAAAGCATGTAAACAATAAATGGGAGTAAAGGATTGTTATCAAACCGAAGAAGCAACTCTCCTTGTCTCCAAAACATGGTGGTCATCTCCACCAAATCTTCCCTTGAAAGTGATGCATCCAATTTGATTTTCATGAAGTCCGGAACGCATCCACTCCAAGGTGTCATCACTCTCACGTCATGTGAGAGCCCACACCTACATCAAAAATAATAGGAGGGGTGGTCTTTGGTACCCACATCTTGTTGGGTCCATGGGGGTTAGTACCTTCTCTAACCAAACAAACTTCTTGGCTAAATTTTCAACATGTAAACGATCATAGCAAAATTTAGCAAGATGGCCTTTTCGGCCACAATGTGTACATGTGTACACATGAACATACTTGTGTTGATGGTGTCCGTGTGAAGCATGTGTATGCCGTGATGGGTGTGCATGCATAAAGGATGGAACTTGTTTCTTTCGAACCAGGTTTCCAAGCGTGTGTGGTTCATGGCACATTGGCTCATAGTGGAGCCCAAACAATCTACTCTCTTCTTTAACATACAAATATCATCATTGATCCTATAAGAAGAGGTACATGCATTAGGTAGACTAGATGAAGAAGCTACACTAGCATGGCAAACATGTGCATCCATCTTATTTTGCAAAACAATGTTTTCTTTAAACACACATCTAATCATTTGAAATAGAAATAATTTTATTTTTCAAAATCAACATTCACTTTTAAAACAAAATCAATTTTTGAAGACAAGTTTTCATTTTTCTTCAAAAGAACATGGCAATCATTTTTAGATTTTAAAAATTCATTTTCTTTAAGTGCAAGACCAAGTTGAGATTTTAATGAATCCCTTTCATTAGCAATCTCCTCTTTCTCTTGCAAACAAACATCAAGTCTAGCAATCAAATTTTTATTTTCATTATTAATGCCTAGACTCTTCTTTTCAATAAGTTATATTTTTCTATTAGTTTTTCACAAACAATAGATAGTTCTTCATTTAAGGCATGGGGATCAACATAATCATTTGAAGAACTAGAACAATCATCACTATCATAGTGGGGTTTCCGAATGTACCTCAAGGGAGTCATTCCCTTGGACCATATAGCATTGTTGTGGCTCGGATTCTCCACTAAATTCCTCCGTTGATTTGGCACTTGAAGCTTGGAGGTGGTGGTTGTTGTCAATTTGTTCCACACTGCAAAGGCGGAATCAAAGTTAGAAACACATAAGAGATAATCTTTAGGAAGAGTGCTTCTAATGGCCTCTAGGGCTTGTGCATTTGCCCCTATATGATTACCATCACCAAGATAACATCTCTTGGTGGCGGCAAGGAAGACATGCAAACCTAGGGTCTTTAGGTACATGGACATCCTATACTTCCAAACATCAATGTTGGAAGGATCATAGCTAGGTGGGGTCATGAAGTCCATGGTAAACTATATATGAATGTGCAAAAAACAAATGCAAATGTGATTAGCAAGCAAATGGATCACTCCTAGGATGTTAAGCCTAAGTATCAGGAGCACTAGCTCTGATACCAATTGAAAAACACCTAGAGGAGGGTGAATAGGTGTAAGTGCTAATCTAAGAAACTAAATGCAAACTAAGTGCGCTAAATGCGGAAGCTAATGCAAATGTTGCACAAACTTGATACAATACAACAAGTGTAGCCGAATTCCCCTTGCGAGGCTCTGGACTAACTCCTCTTGATTCCCCTTGAAATGGGTTGAGGTGCTATGTGAAGCTCTTGTTGGATGAGTACAAATTAGGCCCACACACACAAGCAATCCAAGCAATATGAAATATGTGCACACACATCAAGCCAGCATATAAGACGAATTGCAATATAAAGATGCAAGGCGACACAAGCAATGTATAAGATATGTATGCAATGAATGAATGATGCTTGCACAAAGTAAAGAGAGTAAGGGTTAGAGAGACAATGGATCAAACGCTAACACAAAGATTTGTTTCGAGGTTCGAGCACCTTGCTCTACATCCCCGCCTACACCACCGTGTAGGATTTCCCAATCCACTATAGGAGTACCAAACTCCTCTCTCAACCTTACAAAGCCACCGAGGCTATACAACCACAATCCACCTCTACCGAAGAGGGATAAGGCCTGTAGCCAACTACAACAAACACCTCTACCTAAGAGGCTCACAAACCAATCACCCGATCACCTCTACCGAAGAGGGATACAACAAGAATAAGGGTGTACAACTTAGAGGTTACAAACAACAACCTCAAAACTCTCTCTCTTTCTTTCTTTCCACAAAACAAAGATCCTAATAGTTTAGGATAGAAGATATGGCTCAAGTGTGGAAACTAAGTGTTTTTGGAAACAAGCAACAGAAAAAACTATTTGGGAAATCTCTTGTATATGATAGAAATAAAAGATCAAATCAAAATCCCAAAACCTAGTTCTCTTTGATTTTCCAAAAACCCAAAACAATAAAGATTAGAAGTTTAAAGCTCAAAAACTACTTTTTAAAACTCTTTTAAACACTTCAGAAACCTGGATTTTTTCCTCTTAAAAATCTTGTGCAAAAACAATGGAGAAATGGGTATATATAGCCCCTAGGAAAACTAGTCGTTAGGCTGATGTGGCAGTCTGACCAACTGCCGGTCGACCGGCCCGGTCGACCGCCAACGGTCAAAAATGTGACCGTTGGGCAGCAGCGGTCGACCGGTCCGGTCGACCGAAAATTCCCGAGAGCAGAGCTCTCAACTCGGTCGACCGGTCCCGTCGACCGACTACATGTGTCGCCAGCGTGCACGATTGTGCACATCGGTCGACCGACCCGGTCGACCGCCACTTGGTACGGTCGACCGGAACGGTCGACCGAACTGGCCTGGCAGGCACAGTGCAGGGTCAGAAAACAGTTGAAAATATTTTCTAAAAATCTTTTAACACTTCTAAAAAAATTCACAAAATTTGTTTTATCATTTTATATTAAACATACACCTGTGATAAAAATTTCAAGACAATATATCAACATATCAATTTATTTTTGTGTCTTGCAAATTTTATCAAAAACAAAACTTGTATTTTTATCAAACTTGATTTTTCCAAAACATAATAGGGATATCAAAATAAGTTTGTTTAGCAAGTTAAAAACATGTATGTATAACTAGAATACATCTACTATACATATAAACATGT